>JAWPHD010013596.1:0-67102 GCA_037043455.1 Cyrtodaria siliqua | reverse complement strand
TGTACCAACTTGTATAAAATAAACATTGCACTGTTTTTGAAAACAAATACATTACTCATATGCTATTTTGCGTTACTTGTTGATAAATAATGAAGAGAAAACATATATTATGGTGAAAAAAAGAGTAGTTATTTGGTAGATATTGTTCTAGTTTTGTTTATTTGTTTGAATTATTTATATATATATTATCTACATTGCCTTCATTACTCCTTACTTCTTTTCGAAATGTTACTTCATGAGCTAATATCAAATTTGGCCAGAATGTTAAGGGTACACTTTTTGAAAAATGAAAGTTGTCTTTCTCGTTAGCTTTTCATTTTAGCTGTTAGTTGTACATATAAAGAAGCTACATTTATCAAATGCCACCCTTAATTTAACCAAAGCTTCTCATAATTGTTTTATGGAAAGCTACTAATGCTCAATGCATGTCCTTGCAGTAACAAGTTTAACAATGGCAATCAATATAATTAAATTCAATCAACTCTTTAAAATATTGCTTATCATCATGTTTACATAGCAATACATTAATTGTTTGCAAGAAATGTTCTTTCTTAACCTTTTTGTCCGGACAATGATTGGCCACTTAGTCATGTATCAGTATTGTTTCGTTTTGGGATACAGAATACATGTTATTTTTTTAAACTCGTGTCCAAACATGAAAATTCTTCTGTTACTAATCACATAAACGTGTCTTTAATCGTTTAATAAATTATGAATTGCAGTATTTCAGGTACATTATTAAAACAAACAATATAACTTCACTGTTACACCAAGGACAAATCTGTTATTGCAAGGACTATACTGTGTTACTGGAAGGAAAAAACTAAGGCGTATGATATGAACTTATTTTTATTTGAAACTTTTCAACAACAAAGTAGTTACAAACATGTAATATGAATGACAATAAAATGGAATATTTATCCAAGTCAACTAGGGTTTTAATGCCTTCAATAAAAAATCACCAAACATATTTCCTATGTTATTGTAAAGACAAACATTGTTATTGGAAGGAAAATATTAATCACATTATGGCCCTATATGTTTTATATATCCAAATACAAATTGACTAGCTTTTGAATTATGTAACTAATAAGACTATGCGACAAATACTGTCAACAGAAACAATCTAAATATCAAACCGAGATTTTTTTAACAAAGTATAGGTTTGTTATTGCAAAGACAAGGATTATGTAAGAGAAGTGACATCAATAAACTACAACCACTACACATGTGTTCATCTAAGTATTAAAACATGTTTAACTCGATACAAATTGACTTGAGTTGGAGTTATGTAACAAATAAGAATATGCGACAAATACTGTCAACAGTAACAATCTAAATTTTAAACTGACAAAAAAATTAACAAACTCTCACCTTCGTTATTGCAAAGACAATGATTATGTTAGTGATGTGACATCAATAAAGACCACTACACTATAGTCTATCTAAGTATTTAAACATGTTTAACTTTATACAAATTGACTAGATTGTGAGTAAATGTAACAAACAAGAATATGCGACAAATACTATCAACAGTAACAATCCAAATTTTAAACTGAGAACAATTTAAACAAACTCTCATGTTCGTTATTGCAAAGACAATTGGAAACCAAAAAAAAGCACATGAACATTTTTATGCACAACATGTCATGAAATTATATGGGTATATTTCTATGTTATATTAACCAAACTTTTTCCTCTAAGTACTCATGGATCATGAACACATGCTTTATTTGCAAACATGTAGTGCATGCTCAAACAGTTTCTCATCAATCACGAAATTTCTAGAGTCTGCAATTGGTGCTGGCTCTGGAATAACAGTCATGATCTTATCATAGTCGTACCATGACAGGTCCTTTGATTTCTTTGGCCAAAAGAAACAGTTTGATGACTTTTTTCTCCCAACTTGGTGCATGCATAGCACTTCCACTTCTTCATTGTGAACTTCCTGGACAAGTCCCGGGTAGGGTTTGCTGTTAAAATTAACGATAACATATCTGTTCAGACATTCCTTAATATCAGGTACAAAATATTTGTCTTCAGTTTTGCTCATTTCACTGACATTGTTATCGCTATGTAATTCATTTACATTATTCTGCTCTACATTTGCATTTTCATTTTCAGAGATCACTTCATTGACTTTGCCATTGTTCACCTGTATATCGTCCGCAGCTGTGTCAACATGGTGATTGTTTTGAGTATTGTCAGGTCCGTTATTGTTCATTTGGCGTTCAGTTTCAGTGTCTATTTTGATAGGATCATCTTCAGTTGAACTTCTTTTTCCCGCCCCTTCTTCATTCAACTCAATTGTATGATCATTGTCTGATTTATGTGCTAGTAGTATAATGTTTGGTTCAATTTCACCCCTTACAATTTTTGCACATTCTTTTTCCGGAGATTGTGTATGTTGAACTTGTACATAGGTTAAATCAGTGTCAAGTCGGTTATTATTGATGTCATTATTAGTCATAGAGTCAAGTTCATCATTTCTTTTCTCTGAATATTCTCTTTCGTCACTGTTTTGCTCATTTTCATTATCATGCCTACTGCCTACTCTGTCTATCTCATCTGTTGACCTCTCTTGTTCTTCAACTATTACTGTTATCTCAATGTTCTGTTCATTGGTAGGCAATGATTCCTCAGCATTGTCAATCAAATCATCTCTATCGACATGGTCCTGAATGATGTGAACATCCTGATTTGGTTTTGACCTAACATGTCTGTATTCGAATGGCAGCAAGGGAACAAAATGGTTAGGAACCCAGTGCTCTGTTGGAATGTCATCTCTCGTATTCGTCCACATAATATAAATGGGATTTGACTTTGGTTCTGTTTCTGTTCTAGGACATATCAGTCTGTTTAGATCATTTCTTACGTTAGTGTTTCCTTTCATCGGATAAATGCTCTGTATAGGTGATCTTAGAATGGTGGACAGTGCAAAAACCTGCCAAATGCCCATGAACGATTTGTTTTTTGTCAATGCCAGGATTTCCTTTCGAAATATGTCACGTACAAGAGTTTGTGTCAGATGTATTCCTGGAACGAAGTATTCAGAGTATTGCGCATATTGGAACGACATATTCTTTGAAGTTTCATTAATTTCAATCACAGACCCCTTTACAAGATTTTCATTGTTTAAGTAGTAGCTCTCATTTTCGGACAATTCTTTGATGATTCTAGTTCTAATTTCTTCTGGCCTGTCTGGATTTCCAAACGCATATACACTCCCACATGAGGGTAAGCAGTTCCCATCGGTGTTCACTTCTACCGGGTAAAGGTCATCAACATAAGCCGGCATTGTCAAGTCATCTGGAATATCCACAACAGAATCAATGTCAACTTCAAGTTTGTTTTGGTACACATTAACTTCATCAGCTTTTACTGATGCTTCTATTTCAGGAATAGTTTGCAGGTGTTGTTTTAGCTCCTCAAATGTTTGACACAATTCTAAATTCTGCAATATCTTTTCATAATTCATGACATCTTGTCGTCTTTTCTTTGGTTGTGCTTTGTCAGTGCTGCAAAGTTTTCGTTTTCTTTGGGTAGACGAATCTTCTGTTTGTTGACTTCTTATTTCATTGTTATTGTTTGTGTTGTAATGTTGACCTGCATTTTCATCTGCTGTATTGTTCATATTCACCTCTTTCCCGTTTGATTTGGTTTCTGCACTGTTCTCCTGTATTCTCCTGCTCTTGCGTGTGCTTTCACTATTTGTATTCTTTTTGTGTGTACGTTTCTTAGACCTATGGTCAATATTTGCATTTGTTTCATCTTTTGCAATCGTAATGTTTCCTTTTACACATTTCTTTTTAAATGCATCCTCTATAATGGTGGCCTTTACATATTCATGACCCTTATGCTCACTGCCAATATTACAATGGCAACTTAGGTGTCTGTGGGCTATTTGACCTTCCTTGATGTCACATATGACTTGATGGAGATTTAAGGTTCCTGGAACCGGTTTCAAATCAATACTGTTCAGCTTTGTCTTCTCTTTTTCGATGCATACTTCTTTCACCAGATGCATCTTGATACTAGAATCCTCTGAAAGTGTAGTACAAAAACTTTCTGCTGAGGTAATGTCTCCTCCATATTTAAGGACATTGTCTGCCCGCCTTTTGACCGCTCCACCTATTGCATCAGGGACCCCTTTACCATGGCCTGATTCAAAGAAGGACCACTTTATGTCATCAAACCCATATTCTTTTCCTTTGACTGAAGCGAGATAGAAATTCCCTTTTTGTTTATATTGAGTGACTGGTCCATCACTGAAAATTTCAAGTTTTGTTATCTGTGGATATTTCACTTTCATCTCCGTAACAATGGGTTTTAAGTGTGCCCATACAGCTTCAGGCCCATGCACTAGTGAATCACTAACTGTACAAAATGTATATTGTGGTTGATCTTTTACAATAGCTACACCTGTGTGTAAAGTAATTTGCCTTTTCGAGGCTCCGAAATGAACACTTTGAACCTCTGCACCATACCCACACACATAATTCTCCGAAAAGTCCACATGTAATACGCATTCATCTTCCTTTATCTCATTTTTCTTTTCGGCAAAATATTGATACTGATTGTAAGTCCTGTAGATATGTTTTGAGTATCTTTTCAACTGATCCTTAAACTTATCAACTAATTGAGTTACTTTTCCAGTTTGCATTTCCTTTACTGTTATGTGTATGACTTTTTCGGTAGCATCTTTACCCTTCTTTATTGTTCTCACTTCCCTTTTAGTGTTCCACTCAAACCATTTGATATCATTACCTAGAACATCTGTCTTCACATCTATCGATCTCCCTCTGCAAGTTGTACAGTCACCGTACATACACTCTTTTGTATTCGTGCTGCATACTACTCCAGCTATGCATGTATTCAGATTGGCACTTTCAATCGCACTAACTCTCTTTAATGCCTCTGCCATGAGCTCTGTATTGTTACATACTTTACACATACATGTGTTTCTATCACTATGTCGAGGGAAAACGACAAAGAACGGTCTGAGTCTACAGAATACACTGTAACTAAGTTTGGTCTTTCCTTCAGACACAAATTTCTTATGCAATGTTTTAAGATCGAAGAGCAAAACTCTTCTTTGCTTCCTTATCTTCTTCAGAGTTTTTGTCTGTCTCTTTCCTGGGATTAATCGGGAGTTGTCATTTCTGATGTAGAAAGCATGTACCTTTTCACTTAACCTTTTTGTGACTGTCTGATATCTGACTCTATTCTTCTTTGGGCTGCTGTATCCAATTGATTTATATGTTTCAGTTTTCAAGTGATACTTCTTCAGAGTCCGACTACATAAGAATTTAGCGAAATCAGCTTTATCTTTTTTACGCTTCACTCTGTATTTTTCTCTCATTGCCTCAATAAGGACTTGGCATTTAAACAATGATTTCTTTGCATCCTTAGGTGTGAAATTTCTAAGCAGTTTTCTTGTTCTTCTACGGGGCGTGTCTGGCTGTTGTGTGTTCTCCTGTTGCTGTTTTCGAGTGAGTCTCTTTTTGTACATTTCTACTTTTCTTTTTAAATTGTCTATTTCGAGTTGCATCTTTTTCTTTTGTCTATATGATTTTGCTTCTTCTCTTCTTTTCTTCTTCTTTTGCTGTTCCTTTTGCCTACTACTTTTGTGTATTTCAGCATGTTCATGTTCCGGTGAGGATGGTGGGGTTTGGATGCTGTTTAGTATAACCCTGGCCTCTTTTTCTCTAGATCTGTCATTTCTCTTCTGTAATTTCCATTTCTTTCTAATAGTGCGCTTTTCTCTGTCAGACAATTGCTCAATAGGCTTCGTCTTTCCACTTTTGCATTCTGTTTTGTATCTCTCTTGGCCTTTCTGTAGGTACTTCTTTCTTTTCTCAGTATCAGCATCTCGCCGAGCACGAAAGCGTCGCTGCCGCTCTGAATTTGACATCGCCATTGTCTGGAAAATATGAGTTATTGATGCTAAATTTTGACATTTTGTCCTTGCAGTAATTAAACTGTCCTTTAAGTAACGAAGGGTTGAAATTATGCATTTGCAATTATTTTCAGAGAGTAGATTTAACTCTTTCATATATTTAAACATATTTCAGAGCTACAATTGATATAAATAAATTATTTTGACATGTTAATATAATATTGCCTGAAATATGTCGTTTGATTCTATTATCAGTCCTTTCAATAACATAACAGTGTCCTTCCCATAACGAAATAATGCAATTGACCTATCTAAACTCTCAAATTCTTTGGGTTATTATGGTTAAGTTAAAGATTACCATCTCTGTGTTTCAGGAATGTAGGGGTGTTGTATTAAATTCAACATACAATTTATCCTGGGTGAATATTGTTATGAAATGTCCTTGCAATAACATTTTTCGTCCTTACAGTAACAATATAGGTCGTTATTGTAAGGACTGTTACTGGAAGGACACACTTGGGGGTTATCATGTACATATTCTATAAATAGCAATGGGTGTACAAATTTAAACACATGGAATATGTATGATTCAATAACTCTTACCATAGTAACCTCTAAAGAATAATTACAATAAACACTATTATGAAATAATGTGTTACTTTAAAAGACAGTATTCAATGTCACTCCATTAATAACTTACCAACTTTTTCTTTTTCTTTCCTGCTTAAACTTCTGACCTACATGTGACACTCTGGCAGCCATAGTTGGATAAGTTTACCTTCTTTTGAAGAGCTATTTTAGAGTATTCAACCTAAAGAAAATGTTCTACCCACAAGTGTGTTATTTAAAGGACAAAATGTATAATGGATTGGGGGACATACTTTCACCATTATTTTTGTCAAATAATGATGGTACAGGCAGCATCAACTGTTGTTTAAACTCGCTACAATAGATCATATTTATAAAAAATAAGGACATTTTAAATCATAATGATGCCTTATCCTTAATACAAAACATTGAATATAAATTTTCCATTTTGGGACATGTAAAACACACCGTATTGGTGTACATCATCAGTCAAAAAGTATACTAAAAAACAGTTTATGCTATTGATAAACACTATGCTACTAAATAAAAATGCCATATACATGATCAAAATAGAAATTCCATGATTAACATTTGTATTTTCTGAGAAAATTGCTGGGGACAGCGTTTAGGGTCAAATTTGATATTGGCTCTCATATCACTTATATTACATGTTAACTATAATAAGTGTAATAAATTATGCATAGTATTGTCATATAAAATCACTGGTGCGAGAGTAAACGATGGTGTGTGTATTTTGAACGTGAAGCGTGCACACATATTTAAGTAGCATCCTCATGTGCCTTTTATAAAGTACAATAATATGTAATACATTAATCATGATAATTCTGCAAAGCTTATTTTAACCAGTTCTGAACAGAATAGCTAATTAAAAAAAAACGTGTTTGTGTCTTTGTGTGTGTGTGGGTGTGTGTGTGTCTGTGTGTAAATTGTTGTTTCATTAATTTTGTGCATATATATATATATATAATACCTAAATTTTATTTCTATTGTTTTTTATGTAAAAAAAAAAGAAATGTGTTGATATATGTTGATATATATTTTTCTGTAAAGCATGTTTAAACTGTGAAGTATTACAAAAGCAATTGTTCAATGTTTTTGGGGAGAGTATATATTTACATATAGTTCGTTTTGGTATTGTAGAGTCGATCAAAATGTATACGTAAGTGCTTATTTTTTAGAATATAATGTGTTCAATATATAGTATTTTTTCATAAACGTAAAGCACTAGTAATTATTGTAAATGTTGATGCTCCCGTAAAAGACACACAGCTAATGTGTTTTGAATAGAAATGTATTCTTTGTAAAGGCTACTTAATCGAACACGTAGGATTACTTTTGATGTATATAAACTGAGTGCCACCAGATATTCTCCAAGTGTGTGTGCCATGTTGTTATAGCTAGATGCAGAGTTTATTTGATAAACAATGCATTGTTTATGGGATAACCTCAACGTGATTGTGTAGTTGTTGTATTATTTTGTGTTTTTTTGTTTCTAAGCCACTTTGGCTTTTTATTTTGAAATATGTTCTAATTGTTTTTGTATGGTGTCTTTCTTCCTTAATTTTGTTTCATGGTTGTTGTTGTCGATTTCTTTTTTCTTTTTTTTCCCTTTTCCTTTTTCCCTTTTTCAGACGAAAAAAGGACTTTGTAGCGATGTGTGTGTTCTATCCTTGGTGCTTTATTTTATCTTATTTTTGTATTTAAGATTGAATCCGAAATTATTGCTTTCAACGTGTGCTATGTATTGATATGCAAATATAATACACTATTACAAACTTAGATGGCGCCCAAATCGTACACCAATACGAGAATACTGAAATGTACACTGTCACCCCTGGTCTCTCCTTCTTATATCTTACTCTGACTTCTCTCTATATACTCTCTTTTTCAACGATAGACTACTTAGACGTTAAACTTTTACCGTACTGTTCAATGGTAATACACTGTAATGATATTCAAACAACCCATACTTGTCATAGCATACATTTTATGATAGTAATAAATGACGGTTAAAATATGTACCTTTAATGTTAAGGGACTGGGCGATTATCACAAGCGACGACAAATTTTTGAATGGTTAAAGCTAAATAATTACTCAATTTGTTTTTTACAAGAAATCCATTGCGAAGAAAATACATTTAGAACATGGAAAACAGAATGGGGGCATGAGGCATTTTTTAGTGGAAATAGTAGAAATAGTATGGGCGTGGGCATCCTTGTTAACTCGAATTTTTCATACAAAATATTGGAACATAAAAACATTATAGATGGTAGGATGCAATCATTAAAGATCAGCATAGATGAACAAGAATTTCTAATGTTGAATGTGTATGGTCCGAATAACACATCTGATAATATGAAGTTTCTGTCAAGTATTGAAGAGTTTGTCACTTTAAATGATAGTGATACTTTAATTATTGGTGGGGATTTTAATACTGTGATTGATGTAAGTTTAGACAAAAAAAATGGTAATATTAACAACAACAAACAATGTCGAGAAAAGATTAATACTATAATAGGAAATAACGATATAAACGATATTTGGAGAATTTTTAACCCCACTACTAGACATTACACGTGGCACTCAAACCATAAACCCCCAATATTTTGCAGACTAGATTATTTTTTAGTGTCTTCAAATATTATTAATTCTATCTCGGCTTGTAAAATATCTACAGGGCTACGTTCAGATCATTCTCTTGTATATTTTAATTTAAATACGGACAATACACCACGCGGACCTGGGTATTTTAAATTGAACAATAGTGTAATTTTAGAAAAAGAATACCAAATTAAAATTAAACAAACTATACAAGAAATAGTCGATATAAATAAAGATTCAAACCCCAATACTCTTTGGGAAATAGTTAAAGGCACAATCCGTAATGAGACAATTCTATATACATCGCTCAAGAAAAAAAAAGTATTAAAAGAAGAAATTAAACTAAAAGATGAAATAGACAAACTAGAATTAGAATTATCATCAAACCCTCATAACGAAAATACGATTAACACTATTTTAGAAAAAAAAAATCTTTTAGCAAATATTATAGAAAAAAATACCATTGGTATCATTATTAGAGCAAAAGCAGAATGGGTCGAAGGAGCAGAAAAAAAACACAAAATATTTCGCAAATCTAGAAAGAAAAAAATCAGAACGGAAAAACATAAAAAGACTAATAAACAACAATATAGAAATTACGGACTCTAATAGTATCATGACAGAAACAAAACGGTATTATGAACAATTATATAGTAAAATTAATACGAAAATAACAAATACGGATTTTTTTCCCATCGAAAATGAAACTTCATTAAGTCAAGAACAACGCGAGCTGTGTGAAGGAAATTTAAGAGAACTAGAATGTTATAATGCTCTAAAAGAAATGAAAAACAACAAAAGTCCGGGTTCGGATGGAATAACAACAGAGTTTTATAAAATATTTTGGAACGAAATTAAACACATTTATTATAATTCAATTAATTATTCATATGAAAATGGAAATTTAACAGTTATGCAAAAACAAGGCGTTATCACCTTATTACCTAAAAAATACAACAATTTAACTTCATTGACAAACTGGAGACCTATAAGTTTATTAAACGTGGACTATAAAATTGCTACTAAATGCATTGCAAACCGCATGAAAAAGGTTTTATCTACACTCATAGACAATAGCCAAACAGGATTTTTGAAAGGTAGATACATTGGAGAAAACATAAGAACTATATTTGAGGTTATTGATTATTTGAATGACGAAGACTCTCCAGGACTAATATTTTTTGCGGACTTCGAGAAGGCATTTGATAGCGTCGACCATGAATTTATTATAACATGTTTAAACTATTTTAACTTTGGACCTTCTTTTATCAATTGGATAAAACTGTTTTATAACGATGCCCAAAGTTGTGTTGTAAATAATGGATACATGTCTGATTTTTTTAAAATAGATAGAGGAGTTAGGCAGGGATGCCCACTATCGCCATATCTTTTTATAATAGCAATTGAAATACTATACAATGCTACATGAAAACATAAGGATATTGTAGGAATACAAATTAATAACAATGAAATAAAAAACACAGCATTCGCCGACGATGCTACATTTATTCTAGATGGGTCAAAGAAAACGTTTGAAACATTAGTAAAACTAATCGATAATTTTAGTGAAGAGTCTGGATTAAAATTAAACATAAAAAAATCAATAATACTACGTGTCGGTTCATTAAAAGATTCAAATGTAAAATACTGTGAAGAAAAACAATTTGTATGGACTAAAGACAAAGCAACAACACTGGGAATTGTTTTTGCAAATGAAAAGGGAAAATGTGAAGAATATAACCTTTATCCGAAAATAGATCAATTTATAACATGCTTAGATCAATGGAAAAAACATAATTTATCTATTCTAGGAAAGATAACGGTAATAAAAACATTTGCTCTACCAAAACTGATATACCCTCTAACTGTTTTGGAGACTCCATCAACAGAATCCTTAAATCGAATAAAAAATAAAATGTATCAATATTTGTGGGAGGGTAAACCAGATAAAATCAATAGGAAAACGATTATACAAGGCTATACAAATGGTGGTCTAAAAATGATAGATTTGGAATCATTTATTAATTCCACTAAAGCAGGATGGGTCAAAAGACTTGCTAATCCGGATAATCACGGTGATTGGAAGGATATTTACATGAAAGAACTAAATCAGTATGGTGGGGGCATTCTTTTTGAAAGCAATGTGAACGGTAAAGATGCAAAAAACATAATCACACGATCCGCTTTTCTGTCAGAAATAATAAAATCATGGTCTTTAGTAAACTTCAAAAAGAAGACTAGCAACATTGCAAAAGAGATAATATGGAATAACTCGTACATAAAACACCAAGGACGTACTATTTACTTCAAAACATGGGATAACTTGGGTATTAAATATATTGAACAATTGTATAACCATAGAACTAGAGAATTTTATACATTTGCACATTTGAAAACAATATCTAACATACATAACTCTGAATTCCTGAACTACTATACAATTGTTCAAAGCATACCAAACAAATGGAAACAGAAACTGAAAACAGAAGACAGAACAACACACTGTTGCGAAACCAGCTTACTAAAACAAATAGAAAAACAAAATAGTGCCAACAAATTATTATACAACATTCAAGTGGAACGCATGCAAGCAGAATTACCAATTAAACCTCACCAAAAATGGGAGGAAACTATAACAAACATAAACTGGAAACGCATTCATACTACACCTTTCAAAAGCACGATCGATACAAAACTTAGAACTTTTCAATATAAGTATATAATGAGAATTATACCCACAAACAAATTTCTATATAAATGCAAAATTAGTAACACAAGTCTCTGTGATTTTTGCAATATGCACGTTGAAACAATTGAACATTTGTTTTGGGAATGTACATTTAGTAGAGCTTTCTGGACAGAAATACATAACTTTTTAAACAGCAAAAATATCCCTTTTGCATTGACTTTCCAAATGATCTCATTTGGTATTATTCAAGATAAATCTTATTCAGATATTTTAAATTGTGTTTTAATAATTGCAAAGTATTTTATTTTCAAGAATAAGTATGCGAAAACGATTCCTAGTTTTACATCATTCATCTCATACATACAAAAAATTGAACATATAGAGCATATTATAGCCAGTTCAAAAGACAAATTGGAATATCACTCAAAAAAATGGGAAGTTTTACGATTAAATACAGAAAATTGACAGTATTCGGTAATAAATGTTCTCTCTTTCTCTCTCTCTCTCTCTCTCTCTCTCTCTTACTTTATTTTCGTTAACTATTTCTCGGAATACATGTATGTAAAATGACACTTTAATATAACTGTTTTGTGTTATTCAATGATTACATTCATATATATGTAACTATTGTACTGTCATAAACCATATATTGTTTTCTTTTGCATGTATGTATTGAAAGAAATAAAATATTGAAATATAAAAAATAAACTTATGGTCCTCTACCAAGTGTGTTCAAATGGTGACTTATGGTCCTCTACCAAGTGTGTTCAAATGGTGACTTATGGTCCTCTACCAAGTGTGTTCAAATGGTGACCCGGGTGTCAAATTTGGCACCGCCCCAGGGGTCACAGTTTTACTTATATAGGGAAAACATAAAAGAAAATCTACCAAGTGTGTTCAAATGGTGACCCTGGTGTCAAATTTGGCACCGCCCCAGGGGTCACAGTTTTACTTATATAGGGAAAACATAAAAAAAAATCTTCTCTAAAGCTGCAAGAGGCAGAGGTTTAATATTTTGCATTTTCTATAAGCTTATTGTCCTCTACCAAGTTTGTTCAAATGGTGACCCTGGGGTCAAACTGGGTCACAGTTTAACATAGTCTGTGTTACTGTTAGACTTATATAGGAAAAACACATTTGGTCCCGTCACAAGGGTCACTTGTTGTACATAGACTTGTACAGGGAAAAGCTTAAAAACATCTTCTCTAAAACCACAAGGCACACAGATCTCATATATTACATGTAGCCCTTGGGTCACATTTGGCCCTGGTCCAGGTGTTACATTCTAGCATCTTCATTTTGTATTTGATCTTTACCAAACTTTGTCCGTGTCTTTATATCAATGTTGTTAACACAACAGAGGCCACATTTCTTGAACAATCTTAACCAAACTTGCACAGATTGTATATGACCATAAGATTTCGAAGAAGTTCGATAATAGGCCAGTACTCAGGTGATCGATTTAGGGCCATCTTGGACCTCTTGTTTATTGGAACTGAGACGCTGGCGAGGTACCGATTAAAACTTATACCAATAGGCTTATATAGGAAACACATTAAAGTCTTCTTCTCTAGAACTACAAGAGCCAGAGGTTTAATATTTTGCATTTACTATACTCTTATGGTCCTTTACCAAGTTTGTTCAAATGGGGACCGTGGGGTCACATTTGGCTCCGCCCCAGGGGTCATGTTTTACATAGACGTGTATAGGGAAAAACTTAAAAAATCATCTTCTCTGAAACCACAAAGCTCTCATATATTACATGTAGCCTGGGGTCACATTAGGCCCAGTCCAAGGTGTTACACTCTAGCACCTTCATTTTGTATTTGATATTTACCAAACTTTGTCAGTGTCTTTATATCAATGTTGTTATACACAACAGATGTCACATTTCTTGAACAATCTTAACCAGACCTGCACAGATTGTATATGACCATAAGATTTCGAAGAAGTTTGATAATGTGCCAGTACTCAGGTGATCGATTTAGGGCCATCTTGGCCCTCTAGTTTTACGTTTCCATGTTCTAAGCATGTTCTAAGCTTTCAATGCTGCTTTCAGCAATGTCTAACCTTTAAACCTAGTCTCTTCGCAATCTTGATCTGTAAACTTGCGGGCTCGACATGTTGCCCGTGGGCATCTAGTAGACATAAGCCGTTAAAGTTGTATTTAACGTCATTCATTCATTCTTCAGAGGTGTAGGGACCAACTATATTGAAAATCCTAATAATAAAATGCCTTGTTCGAAGCCCAGTGTATTTGGCTAGTAAACACCATAAGAAAAGACAAGTATAATCAATTTCACTCTTAAAGGGGCACTTGGCAGCCTTCAACATTAAAATTATCATTTCGATTTACTTGTTCTGACTTTAAACGTGCTTGTATATACATATTATTATTTCATTTTGTTTTGAGTTTTCAGTTTTCTTCCTTATTCTACCATATGTTTGAACTATTCTAGTAATTAATATGAATGATTGAACAAATGCAAGTTAAGTCGGAAAACTAACGGGACGCCGCAAATTGTACACAATTCAAGATTGCCGAGTGTCCCTTTAAGATTCCAAATGAGGCGTGGGTTCGCCCTGTCATCCATGCAATTTTTACAATGTCACTATCAGTATATACTAGGGGGGCAAGTTTAACACTATGTTTTGCGCGTCTAGCTTGTGTCGACTTGTAGCACTGAGCTCATTGATTAGCTAGTGCTGCCACAGTTGAATACCAACAACCAGTGACATTATACCAACAACCAGTGGCATTATACCAACAACCAGTGGCATTATACCAACAACCATTGGATTAACACCGGGCCCTCCAAGCCTAGAACTACCCTTTAAATGCTGAACTGCAAGCAAGGGATGGCGACCTACTAATGCAATTTTATGAAGTCTTTGATGTGACGCTCTGACACTAAAAATCGCAGTAGTTAATTGTTTTTGTCTATGATCTTTCTTGTCGTGCCCTTAATGGTTTATTCTCTTGTTGCTCTGGCTTCTGCCAAGTCACTGAGTACCTTCATTGTGGCTTTCTAGGCTATTGTTTTTTTTGTATTATATTTACACGAGCATATTTGTGTTTTACTTATATTGCCTATTGATGCTGCCTTGTTGGTTTGAGATTAGATCATGGCGGGGATTTCTTTATTTACACTGTCCTGTTTTAATAGGATGACAGTAGGGTAAGTGTGAGGTTTGGTGCACCTAGAACCGGTTTAAATCCCCAGTGGCCTAATTTGCCACCGACCGTTCCAAGGCGGTAGCCCTATTTTCAACCCTTTTTGTGTTTGTGATCTCGTTTGCATTTATTGTTACTTTTGCCTTCTTGTTTGTCTTTTGCGTGTTTGTTTCTGTGTTTTGTGGTTGACTGTCCTCCATGAATGCTACTTTCCCTGTCCGATCTTTTTATATTTCTTTACATACATGTACATATTGACTAAAACGTAATCTATTTGAGCTGGGGTTTGAAACAAAATGCTTCATTTTTTTAAAGTTTAATAGTAAATCAAAATATTAAGTATCAAACATAACAAATTACATTCATATACTTTAAATATACAAAACAAACATTAACTCGGAAATGAACTGTTATCGCTTCGACCTGGCGTTCAAGCGCTTGTCTGATTTGCCCGGTGTTTGGTTTGTCAGTTTGTTTATTTCTCATGTATTGAATTCTTGTTTAACGGATCGTCAACACATTTCGAGCTGCCCTACAGAGAGAACGGAAGGATGCAGGTATAAAACCACCAATTATTAATAAACACTTCTAGTAACGTTACAAACTGTCGCGTTGCCTACAAGTGACCGATACATACTCAAACAAAGATTCAAGATTCTTTATTAAGTAACGTAAACATTACAATGTTTCTTATTATATGATACAATGAATAATATTATATACAGTCATGATAGGTATGTGCATAAAGGCAATGAGCAAAACATGATTTATAAGGAAAAGATATACAAACATATATTGAACGTGAGGTTGTTCTAAGATAGAACAATGCAATGTGTATGTATGTACATATATATCATGTAGAACGTTAAAGCATATATATGTGCAAAAGATGGTGTAGTATTTACTTTAAATGAGATTTACAGGCGACGATTGACTATGTTTTGTCGAATAATTGTCGCTTGATATACACATTTACAAAGTTTTGAGATAACAGAAAAACTAACAGACTGCATTAGCTCAATAAATTTAAAAACGCTTGGTCTAACAAAGTAACGCGATTTAATATGTTGTTTTCGAGTGTCAGTGTATGCTTGACATCTACAAATGAAGTGGTATTTGTCTTCTAGATCACCAGAATTACAAATTAATTATTAGCGATGATCATGATCGATTATGTTAACACCTTAACGACCTGTTTCAATCCGCAGTTGATAGATGACAGTCTTAGCTTATAGTAAGTGCAATACGAAATTTCTGTGGTATTTTATCTAGATAATACTCATAATTGAAAGTGGTCTTAAATAGTCTGTATGTACACAAAGATTGACTGTTATTTACAGTAGTATACCATGATTGAACACATTAATCAATTATTCTTTTCTTGAACAAAAGATGAAAAGTAAGTAAATTAACACCATCTGGGTTGTTCCATACATCAGAAAAACCGGTATCATTTAACAATGTTTTGGCACGAGAAACCCAATTAGTTTTACCTCTCTGACAGTCGAATGTTAATGACTTGTACAAATATTGTAAAATGATATTGTCAGATCTAACAATTTTGCACCAATACTTAACAAGACGGACATGTCTATTAACATACATGGGATATCAACATAACTCACCATATATAGCAGCATTACAAGTAGATTGTTTTACATGCAACAGAGATTTAAGGAACTTTAGGTGAATTCTTTTAATTTCTTTACTTTTACTAAATCTCCATATTTCACAAGCATCATTTAGTACAGAGCTAATGTAGGCATCAAATAGCTGACATATTGTACTAGGTTTCAGTGAATAGTTACGTATATTAACAAGTAAAGTATTTAGTGCTTTTAAACCTTTAGCAGCTAATGTTTCATGGTTTAAATTAGAATTACCTGTATAATTAAAGACGGTACCAAGATAATTGAAACTGTCTACCGTTTCCATTGGTATATTATGGTATGTCCATTTTCCGTAATTTCTGATTGGACCTCGTTTACTAAAAACAAAAAGTTTACTTTTAGCGGGATTTACTTGTAGTCCCCAATTACTACAGTAAGAATGTAGAAGATCTAAACTTTTCTGGAGGTCATTGGGTGATTTACCTACTATCACCATGTCATTGGCAAATAACATAAGAATAAAAAAAATATCATCAAGATTTATACCAGAATTAACATCATTCATTAAAAGTAGTTCTATATCTTCTAGAAATAGTGAAAATAATATCGTAGACGTTATCTCCCCTTATTGAATATGTGTTGGTTTGTCGCGAATATAGAAATTATTTTCATCTCGAAGTGAGAAAATTGAAATATTTTAACTTGTGCTAAAGCACTCGTGAAAATATAGTGCTAAAGCACTCATGAAAATATAGTTTTTTTTCTTCTCGATGAAAATAAATCCTGTATTCACTCAAAACAAATAAATATCCTCTATATGTTGCTATTGTCAGGTGAATGTGTACCCTAATATCAGTTGATGAATTGAATGTTGTTTAATGTCTCATCAACACCAATGTTATGAAGAACTGCCCCAGAGAGACAGGAAGGATATGTTGTTATCTGGGAACCTGCCTACAAATCTTTAAATGGTTTAAATATGTATTCAAGAAATGTGACGAACAATATGTCGAATATACATGTGCAGGATTTGAAAGCAAGCTTTCGATGAAAACTTATGTAAATTGATGTCTTGTAAATTGATGTCCTCAAATCTATTTGTTAGTAGGAGTAACAATTAGGCCATGCCGTTTTTTATATATGTTTAGCGTCCGCCTAGCTTTTCACGTCATCAGCCAAAAAACAAAACAGTTTGGATTTCAGAATTGTTTACGAAAAAATGCCATTTACGCTCGCACGACAAATCTGCGACGATGACGCCGTAAATATTCATCTTTACATGTTCAATCTGTCAGGATATTGCATAATAACACTATGAACATGATGCAAGAGTTCACTGATGCAGTCTGGAATTGTACCACGGTGCTGACATTTTTTTCTTTCGAATTTATTCGTTTTTTGACTTACATACACATTCTATTGGTTTGTATATAAAGTAAAAGAGAGGTAAATGAGGTGCAGTACTTATGGCGAGCAAAATAATTGCTGTTCGCGTTAAAGAATATGACAAAATCATTTTAGATTAGTATGCTATACAAACTGATTCGCAACAAACATTCTCTTCACTGTTTGAACATATCATAGATGCAGGTGGAAAATCCACACCTGGGGCTAGGTTTAAACATCCCATTGATTTGAAATCCACAACTTGTTCAAAATGCCAAATTATCATAAGTTGTGACAGTACTGAAGTGGGGTGGGGCTTGCTAGTGAAGGACATGCTTGAGTGCTTTAATACTAGCCGAGTTTCTTTAGAATTGAAGCCATCATTTATTGAACTCATAATCTTAGTATGTTCCGGAGTCTGACGTGACACCGGATATTGGCCATTAATCGAGCCAAAATAGAGCAAGATCACTACACAAACGGTAAGTTAAATACCGATTTCAAGTATTCTGTTAATAAATGATATACACAGGTGATTTTGTAGACTGCCAACTAAATTTTGAAGACCTTCGTATACTTCCTATGACCCATGTAATAGATGAACAGTACATAATTAGCTTTTAAAAGTGAAATTCTCGCTTAAAAATTGCCGGTCCTCGCTCGTTTCAGTCAATTATCGAGGATTTTAAACCTCTATCGAAAAATGTGAATCGAGCAATTGTTTACAAATACTATAAGGAGCATATGTTCCAAGTTCCAGCAAATTTGATTAATAAATTGCTGAGATATGGACTCAAATATATACTCCCAGGTGTACTGGGGATTGATTTCTTCAGTGGCTCGTGTACGGGGTATTGCTTGCTACTGTACTGAGTATTGCTTGCTACTGTACTGAGTATTGCTCATAAAGCATATGTATTTCAAGTCCTTTTAGCTTAGCCTAAATGTTGTCATGGTCATGTAATTTATTTTACATATGCGTATGGGTCAGGCGGGGGTGCAGGTTATCAAAAGGGGCCAGCATATTGATTGCAATAATTTTGACTTTTACTTCATAATTGCATGAGAAAACACTGTACCTTAGGTGCCAATTCGGTTTATTTTAAATAATGATAAGTTTCAATTGATCCATGAAGTGTTGACTACCCCTGTTCTATTTTCTTTTTGGTAATTTCTTTTTTGGACTTTTTCTTTTGTACTGTTTTTCTTCCTTGTAAAAATCCATGTTTAGCGATATCAATGTTTTAAGTTTATTGAGACTTTACTCTAAGAATTCATGGTGTATGTATCTGTATAAATTGTTTTTCATTGTTAAGAAACAAAAGCAGAACCTTGGTTGGCTGTTTCAGTGTTTGTTTACATTGATGAGACGTTTTAACATGCATTGTGATAGCAACATGTTTGTACTAAAAGTTTATTTGGTGTTTAACATAATTTCAGCAGACTTTAAGCTATAAATGACCTTCAGTTTTTAGTGGTTGAGGCTACCACACAGGGCCTTTTTCCTGAAATTGTGAAGACTCCCTAGCCTGGCTATTTTGTGGGGGAAAATGTGTATTCATCAAGGGTAGAACCAGTATTGTATTTATGGTACCTCTGTCATCTGTAAGAATCGACACTTCTTCACTTACAAGTCAAACTCCCATTAGGATTCTAACCCACAGCGGTGAGATCAAACTCAGCATCTTTAGTATTCTTTATCTTCTCGACTACGGATGCACTTAGCAAAAGAAGATCTGACATTGAGAATGACCCTGACCTACTTAAACACTTTTTTATGTGATTGGCAGAGATTTACTCGCTTTCTCCCTCCACACCTACCCGAAGACCAAAGAAACTACATTTTACAAATTCTTCTATTGAACAAATTTGTAGACATCACCATCATATATTGCATTTTTGAGAGAAAAAAGTATTCATCGACAAAACTTAAATTAAATTAAACAAATTTGAGCCTACATTTTGGAATTCGTCATATTTTTTTATGGTTGGATACAATTACGAGGGTGCTTCAAAAAGTTTTGTCACTAGGCATATACCCTTTGAACTGGATATTACACTGAGATAAAGTAGTGTATTTATCGTACTACTGGATTCGCTCTCTTAAATTCAACAACAAAAAGGAAACATTTCCGTTTATTTATACCCCTTTATTACCTCCCCCTACACACCTTTTGGATACTGGCATCTCTGAAAATGTCCTTGTTACAAAACGTTGTAAAAAATATTTGAATAATTCTATGCTTTTAAATTTTCTTGTACGCCATCTGTTGTTATTTGCCTATAATCCATGAAAATGATTGTCAAGAATTCGGAAAGGTCTTGCTATAAACCAGATATGAGTGAATGCATATCCCTTAATTTTAGCGGAAATAACACTGATTTTCTTCATTTTGTTTACGGAAATGTTATAATATCTTTTAAATGTCGTAATTATTCTCATAGTATTAATATGTTTTCATATTTTTTTACAAATCCTAGTCCTTCAATGTTTAAATTTCATATTCAACACATTTATTGTAGAATTTTGCACAATGTTTAGTGAAAATATTGATCATCCAAAAACGCTATTTCAGAAGACTGCCCTTCCATTTTATGTCCATTTATCATTAATTAATTTTACATGTTAGCTTAAAATGTTAATTTCTAAGACAATGCCTTTTCATCTACCATGCTTAAATTCTGAATTTTGTAATGTACAGATATAACTGGTAATGTATGAGAAATTTCAAAGGTCTTCGACAAGTACTTAAAGAGAAACAGGCATTTAAAAAAGTAACAGTTAACATACCTGAAAAAAGCTCAGGACGAAAATGTCTCAGTATGTATAAGTGATGTATATTAAATGTTCCATAACTTTCGTCACACAAAAGATACAGCATTCATTTTACCATCAATGGAATGGTATTGAAACTCTCTTTCATTTGGTACCAAACATCAACACTCACAACGAGCAAATAATTGTTAAAACGCGTTAGTGACAGAACTTATTGAATGACCCTCGTATAACATATTCAGTCACCATGGCGAGCGGACGAGTGGAATTGTCCTGCCCTGGATCATTACAACTGGTATAGCATGTTGGAACCAGCGTCTTTAATCTAATGTACTGTATTTTGGAATGGCAAAGATGAGATGTCACTACAGAATGACAGTCTCCACAAAAAGAGAAAGTGTCTTTATCCTATGTATATATTTAAATGGTTGTCTATGACTGATATGTACAATATCCCTTCAGGCATTTACATCCAGCATTGGATAATTACACAAACATCATTTAAGTAATAGATAGAGTATGGTTTCATTGAGTTGGTTTCATTTTAACATCGAGATGGGCGTAGCCCATCGATGTGTTTAAAATAACCAACGAGATGAAAGCATACTCCATTTGTTTTGTAGCATGTCCATTTCAGCTCTATTTCAGTTATTCTAACTGTTATTCTCACTGTTATTCTCACAGTTATTCTGACAGGTCTTATTTTCAATTAAACAATTTACACCTGTGTCTGAACAAAGAGAATTGTCTGTGACCATGCTACAACTACCTATGCCATCTGGACTGCTGTGAAAATGGATTTAGATAAAGAGCAAAGATGATGCGACCATGTCAACTATAAAAGACCTGTATCGCAGTGATGTCTCCCTGAAAAAAGGATATATCCTTTGCTTATTTAAACAATTGTTTCTGACCGATAGATTCTGTCAGGCATTTACAATCAGCTTTGGATTGCAGTTCAAGTCTGTAAGCAGTAGAGTCGTTTCATTGTAAATTTAAAGGGACATATGGCAATTTTGATATTTTTATTAAAACTCCTGGCATCTCATGTTTGTTCAGTCATTTTTATTAATTACAAGAATAGTATAAATCAAATATTTTTTGGTATATTTCTAACTATTGGTTATACTGCACCAATATTATATTTAAACCTATGGTCGAATAACAGGAACT
This sequence comes from Cyrtodaria siliqua, assembly GCA_037043455.1. Taxonomy (NCBI): domain Eukaryota; kingdom Metazoa; phylum Mollusca; class Bivalvia; order Adapedonta; family Hiatellidae; genus Cyrtodaria; species Cyrtodaria siliqua. Next base: position 45,183 of record JAWPHD010013596.1, on the reverse strand, counting down.
TAAAACTCAAAATTTGATATCATTATGATGCTGGATAAATAAATTGAGATGCTAATTTTAAAATTTGATAAACACTTCAAGAATGTCGTGTGTCCCTTACAATGACATTGAAGTGTATGCCAGTATGCAAATTGTTATCTGCGTTTATTTAGATGATTCATATTCACGGTAAGAATGGGTCACTTGGGGTGAAATTCAAAAAGGTATATGTTATCATTATTTATGGTGTATAAATTCAATATTCCACTAAATCTTTTAGCAAAATAGAAATCAAACATAGATACATTGTTGAATAAATGCTGGTGTCAATCTTTGTGGTTTAAATTAGTTAGATAAAATTGCAGCATGCAAATTCAGAATCCCTCTGTAGAGCATTAGGATCAGTTCTTGTTTAAGCCAAGTGCAATTAAACGTATTTAACTTGATCTTAGAAGGCTCAAACATAATGTGTTTGTAGGTTAGATTTTAGTTACTAGTAATTTCTTACAATTGTCATAAAAGTCTGTTCTGTCTTCAACTGATAAGGAAATCCATGAGCAGATGTAATTGATGAAACATATTGTAGAAATAGCATGCTTATCCCAAATCACTATCCAATCGCAAATGCAGAACTTAAATTCACAGTTGCGAGATGGATAGTTTCATGTGACAGCAAGAGGTCATGATTGTGTCCCGCTTCCTTTATGGTCTGGCACAAATGCTGGCTGCTGTTATCACCTAATGTGTATATGTCTTGGTTTCTTGCTATACTAGGGTATGCAGATGCTAAAAATATATAATGTATAGCAAGTATAGGTACATGTCTATGATCACTGTGTAGATAGTATTATGAAGAAAGAAAAAACTCCCGCCTGCTACTGTCAGGCGCGTAACCAGGCATATGCCTGTACGCCCGGGCATACAGTTCGCCAGAAATAAATAATAAAATAAATGGTCCAAATATGCAATAAAATCCGAAGTGGGGTAGGAGGTTTCCAGCACAGTCGTTGCGCCCCTATTTTCCTGTCATCTTAATTGGTTATAAAACAATATAAATACATGTGTACTATTTGAATTGACTTTACATGTGCGCTTTCTTCTGCTTGAATTATACATACATTTAATCTAAGCTAAAAATCCTGAAATCTAACGTACGATCGTCAAGTGCCTCCCTGACCAAGGGGCGGTTGCATGTTGCTACTTGGAACAGTTCAAATTCAGACTGTTCAGATACAGAGGCATACTGTACTATTGAATATACCATATTAAACGCTGTATCATGAACAGACAGCAATAGCATTCATTTAAAATAATTATTATGTGATGACATCCATCAAAATATCCGCAATGACACAGTAAAATAATTCCCGATCAGTCTATGTTTACAAATGATACCCCACCCATTGTTTACACAACGCACACAAAATCATAGTTAATTTGACAACATTAACGTTGTATCACAACAAAACTAGCATACAACCCATTTTAAAATATGTTTCCGTAATGAAATTTATCAAAATATCAGAAGTGAGACAGTAAAATAATTCCCAATCGGTCAATGTTTACTTTTTTAACAGGCTTTTCTACATACGCCGCCATCTTGATTACCTGTAATGAAAATCGCCATTCGACGGTGAATACCTACCTGACCTACTGTGCAAAGCATTGTGGGAGGGGTGACCGGTAAAGACGGTTAATTTGCCGGGACTTGCCGGTCTCGGGTAGGAGGTGTTAAATGTAAAATTATTTTTTGTAATCAAAACATTATGTTTAGATTGTGGAAACTAATTTGGTGTGTTGATATATGATTAAATAAAGGATAAAGATAAAAATATTTTAAAAAAATCATGTTTTTGATGTTTGTATTGGTGTATTTGCATGAAATTGAAAACGCCGGGCTCCGTTTTAGAAACGCCGGGCTCGTCTTTAAACCATTATTACAAACTAATTATCAAATTCTAATTGTATTTTTCACATTGGTTATGTAAAATGACTCATTCTAAATATGATTTAAAAAAACAACACTTTATTATTTTGTAAATAAGGGTACCAAAATGTGTATATTTAGACTGTGTACTCTGCAGTTGGAAATTTCAAACGAACGCGGGAAAATTATCCTTTTTTTTAAATCATATCTCAACACACCAAATTAGTTTCCACCCTCTGAATATAATGTTTATAACGCTTCACATGGTAACTAAAGCATATGTGTATTTCAAAAGCAAATAAATAACAAACACAACCCGTATTATCGTATATTATTTTATTCCATATACAAAAAAAGCATGAATAATAAGAATTTAATAACATGATATTTTCATTTATGACACATTATATAATGTTGATTTTTCTTTAGAAATGCATGGTATATGTATGATATAAATGTAAACATGTAGGTCTATTGAATACTTTACATCACTATTCATTAACTGGACTGTTTAGCCTTTTACAGACTGCATAGCATCAACTACTCCGACAAATTGTTTGTGTAACCACTTTTTACATTTATTCCCTTCACATTGGATTAAATCATCTACAAATGCGGGCATTCCACAAATACATGATTGTTCATTTTTTATACATTTCACTGTATGACTTATGATGCCATCATTTCTACTAATTTTCTTTTCTTTTGGGAATGGGGTCAATTTTCCCGCGTTCAAACAATCCTTAATTGAGTTCCGTCAATACAATACAATACAATATCTTTTATTCACTCAATTCACATTTACATGAATATATGAGGTATGTATAACAACATTTAAATCATCATCGAGGCTCATAAGTATAATAGAAGACAGATATTATATGACGTGGTTAATTACAAAAGAGTAATGCAGTTTGGTAATAGCTGGGAGAAGAAATGGCCTCCCAGGTAGTCCTCATTTATCATATAACTAAAGATCTGTTTTGAATACACATATATGGGAGAGTTCTTCATTTATTTGTTGGCAATTGCATGGCAAAAATAATGTCGAAACCAATACATATGATAATTAAACAAAATCAAACAGTATTACATTACAACATGAATATTATCTATTTGACTCTTTGCATGATGTTTTTAATAAATTCACACAATTTTCTAAACTCTGAATTATTTTTGGTGTTTATTAATTTATCAAATTTGTATACATTGGGTCTTTTAAAATATTCTGGACTGATATATTTACTACGTTGAGTTTTGAATTCGCGGCATACAAACAGATAATGGAACTCATCTCCTATATCCGTTTTGCAAAGCTGGCATATTCTACGATTATACGGAGTTTTATTCCAATTGCCAGTTTCAACTGGTAACCTGTGATTTCTTGTTCTGAATTTGGTTATATATTTTAACGAACAATATGGTGCGTTGGTAAGATAGTTTTCAGAGCAAAACTTATGTTTAAATAAACGATAGGAGGTACTGTTGCTCGAATTCATTACTTTAGAATACCACTCATTTAAGAATAAATCTTTGAGTTTTTGATTTACTGAACACTTTAACCATTTAGTGTTGGGAAAGGTCTGCGAATCCCATACTCCACTTAGGCCACATTTAATCAGTATGTCTCTGATCTGGTTTAGCCACTGAAAGTTTCTTTTTGCAATAGTTGATGCGCTATATTTGAAATGGCTGCGTAGTATTTCATAAATTAAGTTTGAAAGTTTAGCTCTTTCTAGATTGTTAATTTTAGCCCAAAACGAAATTACTCTAGTATGAATATCTACTGATACTGGAAATACCCCTGTTTCCCCGTATAACATATAATTTGAAGTAGATTTCTTTAGATTCAAAATATGCTTTAGAAACTTCAATTGTACCCTGTCAATTACATCAAGATTTCCATACCCCCATATTTCGCTGCCATATAAAAGAATGGGTTTAATTGTTTTATCGAATAAATCTATTTGCAAGTCTATTGGTAATGACAAATGTCTAGCTTTTTTGAGTAGACTGTATAGAGCTCTAGTAGCCTGATTAGCAATATGTTTCTTTGCCAAATAAAAAGAACCACTTCTACTAAAATATATACCTAGATACTTATATTCTGTTACAATATCAATTGAATCACCATTAAACGTAAACTTATAATTAGATTGTCTACCTTTTGAGAAAACCAGCACTTTAGATTTATCTATGTTTACTGTAAGTTTCCATTCATCACAATACAATTTATAAACATTCAATGCATTCTGTAAATATTTCTCACTTTCACACACAATAACTGTATCATCAGCATATAATAAAACAAACAATTTAAAAAACATGTTTACTTGATCAAGTGCATGAGGTTGGCAGTATGTACCATCAACAATATTACTATTGCGCAGAAAATCGTGTAGATCGTTTAGATATAGTGAAAACAAAATTGGCGAAAGATTTTCACCTTGCCGTACTCCTATATTAGATGGAACATAATCGGAATGTGTTCCATTTACAGTTACACATGATTTTATATTACTATACATACTTTTAATTAAATCAAAACATTTTCCTGTTATTTCGTGCCTTGATAGTTTATACCATAACGCTGCTCTCCATACTTTGTCGAAAGCTTGTTTCAAATCTATAAAAGCACAAAATAGTTTCTTTTTATTGTTATTTAATATTTGTATAAGGCTGTGTAAAATAAACATATTATCGGTTGTAGAAAAATCTTTCCTAAATCCTGCTTGATGTTCAGTTATTACATCATGCGTATCTAAAAACGTCTGTAGACGTATATTTATAATTGTTGTAAATAGTTTTCCAAAGCAACTTAACAATGTGATTGGTCTATAATTGCTGGGATCAAACGAATGCCCCTTATTTTTAAAAATAGGATTAATAATTCCTATAGTTCAATCTTCTGGCACTATGCCTGTATCAAATATAATATTGAAAAGCTTAACATATAACTGTCTCATGATAGGTAGTGTATGTTTTATATGTTCGTTTAGGACCTTGTCCACCCCGCAAGCTTTGTTATTCTTTAATTGTTTGACCGCATTCTCTATTTCTACTTCGGTAATGACTGAGTTAATTTCGTCGTTGACACTCTCATTGAGATTATTTTCTGCATTATAAACGGTTTCGGGTTTGTCTAAATTAGAGACGTCAGAGTCATAATTAGCATTTTTAAAAAACTCGAACAAGTCTTTCAAAGACGCATTAAAAATTGTGTCCTTACATTGAAAGTATTATTACAAAATTCAACAAGATTTGCAATGGCAAACAGATCGCAGTCATAAGAATTGTTTTGTTGCTGCACTCTCGGGACTTTAACTTCGAGATATTTTTTATCATTGCTATAAATTTGACAAAGTTGGATTTTTACACAATTGTTTAAGTCTTTGACTGAATCACTCATGCTATCTATGTAATTTACATCTTCCGATTTTTTTGAAAAACGAATAACCGAGTGATTTGTTCTATTGAAATGAATTTGAGCGGATGGTAATTGCTGGCGTAAAAATGTTTTTCTAGTATTCCAACAGCACCATATTGTCTACTGGGATCTTTTTGTGATCATTGATCCATTTAATTCTCCGCTACCGGTAGAATGACTGTTGCCCTGTATTAAAGATAAGTTTTTGTATGTTATTTTCTACATATGTGGAATATAAATTTATTTGTAGCACAAAACCATCTAATAGTGTCAGTAAATATAAGTCAATTATAAACAATTAATTATATTTTCAAAAACTGAACGCACATACAAACTTTAACAAAAAAACTTGTGTATTACCGATTTATGGGATTAAGGGGTTAATGCAATCGCATCTGTGATGTGACACACAGGTGTGACAGACGCGTGTCTCGGGATATACAGAGAGCTCAATGACACGCTTCATGTGAAGGTAATATTCTTGATTAATAAACTAATAATAATAATCTTTATTTCCTCCATTTATAGGAGAGCATATATAAACAATGATGCATATAGAACAACAGTACAGTAATTTTAGATGTCAATTATTTATTTTTTACAACAGATATGACTGACAGTCAAAATATACAATATTCACAACTAATTAATTTTACAAATGCAATATATCATTATTTGTTATGACATTATATATATATATTGTTAATAATAATTCCTTTCATTTGCGTGGAGAAGGCTTTTAGCCATTACAGTTGTACACAATATACAGGTCAGATTTGCTTAATTTAAACACGTAGTTACAGAGATATACAGAGAGCTCAATGACACGCTTCATGTGAAGGTAATATTCTTGATTAATAAACCAATTATATATATTAATGTATTACGTTTTAAATAGCTGAACGCACTCTATCTATCTCTCACGTGAATACGAACTTAATTAAAAAAATAGTTGTGTATTACCGATTTAATGGGATTAGCATAATATAACAACACCACGGCTTTAAAAAATAATTAATCACACGCTGCATGTGAAGGTAGGTATATTTCGTCAGTTTTAAAAAGTTCAAGCTTTATGAAATTACATAATATCAGTTAATATTCTTGATTAATAAACTAATTATATATTAATGTATTATGTTTTAAATAACTGAACGCACCCTATATGAAACCATACTACCTGCTCTCACGTGAATACGAACTTTAAATATTTGTTTTGTTTATTACCGATTTAATGGGATTAGCATACTATAACAACACCACGGCTTCAAAAAATAATTAACGGACTAATGGAATCAAAAAAATTGTGTATTACCAAACAATTCACGGATTAATGCAAGCACACCTATGGTGTGACACCCGCTGAGACAGTGGTGTATGTACGTGTATTACCTTGGATTCACTAATTTGATGCCATCGTACATCAAAAACAATCTGAAATAATAAGAATACTGCAAGAGTATTTCTTGTTTTCAGTTTAAATGACGTAAAACGGGCACAAAAGCAGAAAGTGGTACTCATTCTCAATAACTCGCATGATTGCAAAAAATGCAAACCCTTTCATTGCGTTCAATAGTTTGAATCATTATATAAAAGACGATCGGAGCTAAATGAAATAAAAAAATAAGCATTACTTACCGAAGCATCACGAAGGCAATCATTGACAAGTGGTTCTCGCAAGAAGTGTTCAACTTTAAAGCCACTATAATAGAGAGAGGTCGTGTCACTATAACGTATAAACTGATCAAAGTAGCTAGCCTGACTATGTCCAAGTATAAGAGCCATTGTTGGTTAAACACAGAAAACACTTAGCATAAATGTAAGGTCCATATTATACACACTATTAATTGATATATAGATCACAAACACTTTTGCCTTCTATAAAACGTCTAATACTTTCAATTTAAAATATTTTCAGTAGTCAAATTGCTGAAAACTCAAAAATTATTAATTTGTATTTTAAAAAATATACTTTTTTAATAGTCATATTTAAAATGGTTTTATTTACATAACCAATGTAAAACATACATTCTTTTTATATATATAATACGTTTGTAGTAATGATTTAAAGACGAGCCTGGCGTTTAGAGGTTAAAGAAATTTCCAACTGCAGGGTACATAGTCTAAATATACACATTTTGGTACCCTTATTTATAAATAATGACGTTGTTTTTTTTAAATCATATTTAGAATGAGTCATTTTACACAACCAATGTGAAAAATACAGTTAGAATTTGATAATTAGTTTGTAATAATGGTTTAAAGACAAGCCCGGCGTTTCTAAAACGGAGCCCGGCGTTTTCAATTTCATGCAAATACACCAATACAAACATCAAAACATGATTTTTTTTTAAATATTTTTATCATTATCCTTTATTTAATCATATACCAACACACCAATTTAGTTTCCAGAATCTAAATATAATTGTTTGATTACAAAATATAATTTTACATTTAACACCTCCTACCCGAGACCGGCAAGTCCCGGCAAATTAACCGTCTTTTACCGGTCACCGTGGCAGGCCAGGGAACCAGGCTAGTAAACAATCCGATATCCCGATTGTAATTTTCTTAAAGATGATAAAGGTATATGTTGCGATCGTTTTCGTGAGTCTTCTTGCTGTGTTTATACAGCATTCTGTCCGGGTTGTGTAAGTATGATTTAAACCAGAAATCTTTGCTTATTAAAACCAGGGAGTAAGGAAACAGGGTTATCGATTTATGTTGTCGCGCTGGAACGCCGCCATTTACTATTTAAGGCATTTATCACAGATACTAATCTTTATAAGGAGGGGAGCCAGTCCTGGCCATAATATATTTATCATAATTCACTAGTACATGTACATCACTATGGAACAAAATAAAGCACATAAAGCATAGCTATTGGTGGCGATTCCCCGAAATGTACCAGTGTCAATCAATTCATTCCGATGTGATTTCAACAACGGAACAGAATTGAATTGAATGTTGTTTAACGGCTCATCAACACAGTATAGGTTATTTAGAGCCGCCCCAGAGAGAGGGGAAGGATACATAGGAATCCGGGAACCTGCCCTACTCTTATTATCGAATAGATTCCTATGGTTCTTTAACGTGCTCGGAGGATAGACCGATACGGGACCGCCCGGTTTACGTCCCCATCCGACGGACGAGGCTAAGGTAAAGTGTCTTGCCCAAGAACACACCGACGGAACTCAGTGGCACCACGGAGGATTGAACCCGGGGCCTCCGGTTACAAATCCGCCGCGCTAACGGAACAAGTAATAAACATAAATATAGACCAGAGAAAGCTTCACACCTTGTCTATAGCTACATTTCTCGGGGACATTTTTTTTCAGGAAATCTTAAAATATGTTTGTTTTCAACAAATAACACGAAAAAACAAAACAAATTGTGATTGAAGGCAACTATTATTTATATATTCTTTTGTCTAGATTTGATTATTATTTTTATGATTCTTTTCATTTGGATACGTTGATATAAATTCAGTGATTCATTTTTAAAAAAAAAGACATGCTTAATGTACGACTCGTGTTAATGACACTTTTAATATTATTAAAAGTTTAGTTTTATGACAGAATAACAGACAGATTGGACACTTTCTTTCTGAAACAATGAAGTGGCCAAACTATCACGTAGCACCTTAACTTTTTCTTCGAACTTCTCTTTCAAATATTCATAGATTTTTATAAGAATACATGCAAAGATTCATATTAAAATAAATGGCAATATGGGATATTATAATAGTTTTTCTTAAAATTTATTTTCTAAATAAGAAATTGTATAAAAATACACAAAAGTCACTTAGGCTGTGTCATTCTTGAATTAAAACTTAATTAAACCCCTAGCAAAGATGCTATATATATTACAATAGAATCCGATAAGTTTTGACAACCATGAAAAAAAAGAGAAAAAAAAGGAAAAGAAAAAAAACCATACCTACCTACCCTAATATTTTCAACTGAGTGACCAGAAACACGGGTATTTTTCTTTCTGGCCTTATGTCACTGAAGGAACTAATTTTGTCCTTAGGTGTTAAATGTATATTCAGTCAGTGCGTTACACTGATGACCCCATTGATTTGATACTGGTAAATACCCTCCTTTGCATCGCGGACTAGGGAGTGTAACATGACCAGTGCAGGAAATACACTGAAAATATAGCTGTTAAATCATGAACATTTTGTTTTATTGAAAAAGCCGGAGATTGTCACTTAAATCCGGAAAATCCGGATTTTATTCAGAGGTTAGGCAGGCCTGTACCATTATGGCATATCGCCTAAAACTCGTGTTAATTTTTGCCCCATTTAATGCTTCATATTGAAGGTTTGTGGTTTTTGTGGGGAAGAAAAAATGCTATGGCAAATTAATGAAGCTGATTGTTGTTTATCTCTTTTCAGATACTTATTTGGTTACCATATAACAGTATATAATCACACGCCTGGACCATGCAGGCAGGTTCCCGGAGTGAGTAAGTATATACCACCATGTTGTGTCCAATCCTAAAGTTAATTTTACATTTCTGCCAGTAATTAAAGTGATTGCTGTAATTAGTGATTTATGTTAATTTACCTGTAATTTGTGAGTGAAATACTCCCTTTTTTCGAAAATGAACTCATTAAAATCCCATTTATAACGTGATCCCGCCTTAATTCCATTAAGAGTCGGGAAAGCTTATATTAGCAGGATTTTATAAAATATATTTCGACAATAAAAACATGTTTAAAAACATTTTTTACTGAAAAAATGCGATAACCTATTTAAACATGCCTATTAAATGTTTTAATTTTAGAACACGCCACCTTTTTGAGCCGAAATGAAGTTTTTTTTTCTAACCCCGTTTTCGCTTCTTGAAGAAGGGGTTGGATGGGGTATGAAAATTAATGCTCGGATCACGTAATGCTATGGAGACTGACACACAGGAACAAGTTTGTCGATAAAACATTTACACTGTGCCTTTCTGCTTTGTAAAAAGGCAATTTTTTTTATCTACTTTAGAAAAAAACATTTTATGGAAGAATATGTAATGGTTGTGGACTTAATTTTTATTTCAGTTACTAAATATGAGTATTAAGCATTAACCCGCTATGCGCGACTATAAATTACAATGTCGGGCTGCCGATCAGTCATTTCCCCCAAAACACCCCTTTGTCACATAAATGGTCTTAATTCAAAGAAAGAACAGTCCATTATATATATGTATGGGGTTAAGGGTTAAGTACTTGACAGTCCTAAAAGGTTGATGAAGATAAACACGGGGAACAGAAGACTTGTTGCTTGTTATTTAACTAGTTATGTTTAGTTCAGACTCATCAGTTACTTACTAATTAATTGATACTAATAATGATTCATGTTTTTTACTAGACCAAGGTTCTGAGGACATGGAAACTCTGCCAAATGGACTGACATTTATAACGTCTGTAAGTATAATGATCAGTCACTTAATCATTAAAGGGACACATCGCTTTTGTTTTTCTACTAATTTGCAAATTATACTCATTAATCTCATAACTAACACTCATTATTAATAATTATTTGAATAGCTTAAATTTACTAATTGTTGAATATATTGCACCAATAGTATTTAAACTCTTAACCCCCTACATTATATAATGGACTGTTCTTTTTTTAAATTAAGACCATTCCATTTATGTGACAAAGGGGTGTTCTGGAGAAAATGATTGATTAGCAGCCAGACATTGTAAACTCTGATCAAGCCAGTGGGTTTGGTGGACGCAAATACCATTATAGTCCTGCTTAGTGGGTAAAGGGTTAAAACATACAGTAGCATAATAATGAATAACTGAAAATTCGGAACTTTATTTATAATTATATGCAAGCAGGTTTAAAAAGTGATGATTGATTGGTGAACCGAGGTGCTGATTTGGATGCTTGATAATACCTTCCAGATCGCCGTTTGTCCTTTTAAAAGTATCTGTAATAGAGTGTTGATCATTCCAGATTGCCGTGTGTCACTTTTAAAAGTATCTGTAATAGAATGATGATCATTCCAGATTGCCGTGTCCCTTTAAAAGTATCTGTAATAGAATGTTGATCATTCCAGATTGCCATGTGTCCCTTTAAAAGTATCTGTAATAGAATGTTGATCATTCCAGATTGCCATGTGTCCCTTTAAAAGTATCTGTAATAGAATGTTGATCATTCCAGATTGCCGTGTGTCCCTTTAAAAGTATCTGTAATAGAATGTTGATCATTAATGTTATAACCAATAATTCCAATCCAGGGTGATCATAGGCCTAATCAGAGCAGTAAATGAAATGACCATCCGACGGACCATTTATTTCACGTAAAAAAACAAAACTGAGAGAAAATATGTACCAAACTTTTGGGATCTAAATGGCACAGTTTCTGCTGTATTCTTTCTGATATTATTTCTGATATTATTTTCACATCGACAGTGTTGCATTACTGTCATGTACTATATGGTTGACATTGCTCATGCCTAAAATATGCATTTGGTTGAAATTTTCACTGAGTTTAAACTTATTTATTTTACATCGATTGTAACGAAAGCTCTATGAACTTATTTGAATCACTCTCGATGTCTTCCTGGGTAGAACCAGTACTAAGCAATGCAGATAAAGTGTCTTGCTCAGGGACACAACGCATATGGCAATGACGGGAATTGAACCCACGACTTTTGGATCATGGGTCCAACGCTCTACCACTAGACCACAGCGCTCCACTAAATTTTCACTTGAATGGCCATACCCCATCCATTTTTATTTAAAGATAGTGGACGAATAGTCCTTAACACATCATATTAGCTTATATTGGAACAGCTACCTCAGAGAGAGATGATACGAAAAGGAAAGGACAAGGTATGATAAGGGTGTATTTTGGCCCCCAATATGTTCAAAATGCAAAAAAATTATATTTACGTATAATCTGTTGTTCATGTTGAAGTAAATTGATCATATTCGATCTTCAAAATATATATTTTTTATTTTATTTATCAAGAAGAATTAACAAGGTCTCAAAAATGGCATGTTTGGTAATTTTGTTATATTTTGTTATATTTTGTAGATTTCGGACCTTTCTGGGCAAGATTTTGATCCTAAAAATATAGAGCGCACCCTCGAGCACACACAATTTTTTGGCTGATTATGCATCCCTATCAAGTACCTGTTTCAACAAAAAATCAGTTGTGCTGGAGGGTGCGCTATGTATTTCCAAGACCAAAAACTGATCGAAAACTGCTGAAAATGAACAAAAATGTCATTTTTGTCTCGCCTTTTCGAAGAAAAAAAGAGACATAGGTGTTGCTTTTCCGGCGGCGGCGTCAACATTCAAGTTTTGCGTTTAGGTCATTTTCTCACTAACTGTATGCACTAGACCTTTCAAACTTTGCTTATAGTTGTATAATCATGGGTGGTACATCGCAACGTGACAAAGCAAATGTGGAAGTGACCTTGACCCTCCAAACAAAGGGCAGATAACTTACTAATATTTAGGTTCAACTTTTGCGTTTAGGTCACTTTTTCACAAACTGTATGCACTAGACCTTTCAAACTTTGCTTATAGTTGTATCTTGGGTGGTACATGGCAAATGTGGAAGTGACCTTGACCCTCCAAGCAAAGGGCAGATAACGTAATAATATTTAGGTTCAACTTTTGCATTTACGTCACTTTTTCACAAACTGTATGTACTAGACCTTTAAAACTTTGCTTATAGTTGTTTCTTGAGTGGTACATCGCAATGTGACAAAGAAAATGTGGAAGTGACCTTGACCCTCCAAGCAAGGGCAGATAACCTTATAAGTTTTACCTTCAACTTTGGTGTTTAGGTCACTTTTTCACAAACTGTATGCACTAAGACCTTTCAAACTTTGCTAATAGTTGTATCTTGAGTGGTACATTGCAATGTGACAAAGCAAATGTGGATGTGACCTTCACCATCCAAGCAAAGGGCAGATAACTTTAATTGTTACATTTACATCACTTTCTCATGAACTAGAATTATGCACTAGATGTTTTAAACCTAATTTATAGCTTAATCTTATACGCTAATCTCTATGGCCCAGAAAACATATTCCTATCTTTGACAAGTTGTGTTTTGGTGTTGCATTTTTTTTAGGATGCCTGGATCTTTGACCTTGATCTACTTTTTGGAGCTGATGATTTTTAGCTCTACAGGCCAAAGGCCTTCATTTTTCATCCGATCTTTACCAAACTTTACCAAATTGGTACTATTAATGAAAGCTCGCACAAGTTTGAAAACCAGCCAGTTTGGACCAATTACAGCGGAGTTATGGCCCTTGATTACGTTAAACCTGCTATATTTTGCCTCTTTAATATGATAGGGCTTTACATTTTTCATCTGATCTTTACCCAACCTGTACCAGATGTTTTGCCTTTTTTTTTATTTTATTATTATTATATTTTTTATTTTATTTTTTTTAAATACTTTATTTTATTTTTGGTGTTAACGCCGTGTTAGCAGGAAGCCATTGCTGTGCCTATTGCATTTTTTTCCCAGTTCGTTGATTTTTGATGGAGTTACGGCTTCTTGACATTTTTTTTTTTTAATTTCTTGTCGGCGCTACTCCTCCTAACCACCCACGCCCGCGTTTGATTTCGACCGAAACTTGGCAGGCCGCATCGGTAAGATGTCTAGTTGTGCATGTCACGCTTTTGTTCCAGTTTGCTGATTAATGACGGAGTTATGGCACTTTGACATTTTTACTTTAAATTTCTTGTCGGCGCTACTCCTCCTAAACGGCTTGTTGGATTTCTACAAAATTTGGCAGGAAGCCTCAGTATGATGTCTAGTTGTGCAAAGCATGGTATATCAATGAAATTTTGGACAAGTTCGAAAACCAGCTAGATCTAGTTAGTAACGACAGGTTATGGCCCTTGATTTGTTGAAAAATGCTATATTGTGAGTTCCCTTGGTTAAATCTGTAGTTACTTCATTTTTTTATCTGATCTTTACCATATTTGTTTAGAGCTGTTAATACCAAACCCCCACTCCCCCCACCCACCTATTTTGTTCAACTGGTGACTCTGGGATTTCAGGGGAATATTAAAAAATAAATCTACCTAGGGGTAATATTCTGTAGATTTTCTGAAGGTGAATGTTTTTTCTCAGGGTGGTGCTTTTTTCTTTCCTGTGTTGTGTTTTTTTAATCCGGTGAGGCTGGGGTTGGAGAGGTTGTGATCTGGGTGTGTGTGAGATGTGATGTATTTTTCACCAAAAAAAAAGAGGAGGTAAAAAAAGGGATTTCCAGAGGATTAAGGTGGTATTTTGTAGATTTTTCACGTGGCAGGACCCTGAAGAAAGACTTTTCCATTTCTATTTATTGTTTCAATCCAGGGGTGTATTCTGGGCTAACAACACATTTCTTAGAGTCGAGGTACCATGTGTGCGTGAGGGTGTCGAGTATGGATATTAGCTGAAATAGCCCATTCCTGCCTAGCAGAAATTCATTTATTTCTAATCCTTGGGTTATGACACGCCCACCCCGCCACCCCATGCCCTGGAGAATATTCAACAAATGTCTAAAAACAAAAACTCTGCATAGTGCGTGCTCAAGTAGCTAAGGACCCAATAAAGATACAGTCGCCAAGAACTGCTTGAAAGAAAGGAGCGTAGCTACCTGTAAGTAAAGCATGCGTATTGCAAAAAAAATATAAAAAATAAGAAGTCCAAAATACAATAAAAATGAGGCGGCATGGGTATAAGATAACGTCTTTTCTTATTTAGTTTTCCATAAAATTCCAAAAATATCAGGCAAATTTATCAACATTTCAGAAGGGCAATCGTCTCCCAGTTTTAAAAAAACAAACTTTAAATGGCGCAGTCTATCGAGTTTGGGGAGACTTTTTTTTAGGACTAAACAATTAGGCGAAACGTTTTTCTGAGCATTATTACACAAAATCTACTTTCGGAATATGTAATAACAAAACCCTCCCCACCCCACCCTTTCATTTTTGTGCTCTTTTAGAGTTTTTAGAATTTTCTAAAATTCAGGTGGGGGTGGGGTTGGGGATGGGGCAGCAACGAAAGTACCCAGGGAAATAGAAAACTGTTTAATAGCTACCCTAGGAGCAACATTTTCCTGGGTAGTCCCCATTGTTGATACTATACCGGGTTATGTCAGTACCCCGGTGTCAACATTGTTGGTCTAACTTGGCTCGTCACGCAGTATTCAGTCCTAGCTATTTACAGGTAAAAAGTAACAAGAAAGGAAGGGCAAAACCAGCAACAACAGTTTTTAAATTATAATCAACAAATTTATTCAAGTTGTACAATGAAAAATGTATTCACTAGCAGAATAGACATAAATTAGATCAGTATTTTTTTAAAATCTGCTATTAGAATAAATATAGGCAAATGTCCCTTTAATCCATATTAAACTTAAATAATGTCAACATCATCATTATAAACACTCAGGTAACACCACCCATTAAAGCATCATCATTATAAACACTCGGGTAACACCACCCATTAAAGAATGATCATTATAAACACTCCGGTAACACCACCCATTAAAGCATCATCATTATAAACACTCCGGTAACACCACCCATTAAAGCATCATCATTATAAACACTCGGGTAACACCACCCATTAAAGCATCATCATTAATAAACACTCAGGTAACACCACCCATTAAAGAATGAAAATATGTTGAAGGGTGATGTTGGGGGAGTGGACGTGTGGTGGGGTAGTGTGTGAGGGGGAGTGAAGGGGGGGGGGGGGTGGGGGGGGGGGGGGTAGTGTGTGAGGGGGAGGTGAGGGGGTGGCGGGGGGGATAGTGTGTGTGATAGTGTGTGTGGAGGGAGGTGGTGTGGTGGGGATAGTGTGTGGTGGGGGTAGTGTGTGAGGGTGAGTGGAGGGGTGGTGGTGGATAGTGGGTGTGGTGGGGTAGTGGAGGGGAGAGGGGGGAGTGGAGGGAAGGGTGGTGTGGTGGGATAGTGTGTGAGGGGGAGTGAGGGGAGAGGGGGAGTGGAGGGGAGGTGGGGTGGTGGGGTAGTGTGTGAGGGGGAGTTGAGGTGTGGTGCACACGGATGGTAGTGTGTGTGTGGGGGGGGGGGGGGTAGTGTGTGAGGGGGAGGGGTGGGGTAGTGTGTGAGGTGGAGGGGAGGTGTTGTGGTGGGTTAGTGTGTGTGTGGGTGGGGGGGGGGGGGTAGTGTGTGTGTGTGGGGGGGGGGGTAGTGTGTGAGGGGGGAGGGCGGGGGTAGTGTGTGAGGGGGGAGGGGAGGTGTTTGTGGGGGGGTAGTGTGTTGAGGGGGGAGTGGATGGGGGTGGTGGTGTGGTGGGTAGTGTGTGAGGGGGGGTGTAGTGTGTGAGGGGGAGGGGTGGAGGGTGTGGGTAGTGTGTGAGGGTGGAGGGGAGGTGTTGTGGTGGGTAGTGTGTGAGGGGGGGTGGAGGGGGGGGGGGGGGGGGGGGGGGGGTGGGGGGTGGTAGTGTGTGAGGGGGGTGTAGTGTGTGAGGGGGGAGGGGGAGGGTGGGGTGGGGTAGTGTGTGAGGAGAGGGGGAGGTGTTGTGGTGGGGAAGTGTGTGAGGGGGAGTGGAGGGGACTGAGGGGGAGTGGAGGAGAGGTGGTGTGGTGGGGTAGTGTGTGAGGAGGAGTGGAGGGGAGGTGGTGTGTGGGGTAATGTGTGAGGGGGGAGTGGAGGGGAGGTGGTGTGGAGGGATGCGTGTGTTAGGTGGTTGAGTGTGCGGGGGGGAGTGGAGGGGAAGGTGTTTATGTGGTGGGATAGAGTTGTGTGGGGATGGAGGAGTGGAGGTGTGATAGGTGTAGTGTTGTGGGTGGGTTTGTGATGGTGTGTGCACGGTTTTCGAGCTTTTTTCAGAAAGAGTGGGGTATTTTCAAATTGTCCAGGGGACGGCGTTGTTGTCAAGACATAGTTTCTCTAAGGTGATTTTTAGGTAAGCGAATTAAGGTCGGCTGGAAGGATTCTCCGAGGTGTCGTTGGGTAAAGGAACAAGAGGACCAAGATGGCCTTAAATCGATCACCTGAGTACTAGGCTGCGTATCGGTCAGAATGATCGATACGATATTTGTATCGATACAAAATGATCGATATTCGCTATATCATGATGTTTTTTTCAGCAGTAATAAAAGACTAAAATGTAAACGTTTTGTCATTTATTCATTCAAAGTAAACACAGAAGCTTTATCTGAATTCTTTTTCAAGAATATCTTAACCATCAGTGCACACCTGTGGTGATTTATTATTGGGAAAAAAATCTGAATATTCCGACAACTTTTCAACTTACCGCTTGAAAAAGCAATCAATCGCCAGAAAAAGTACAAACAATGAGACGTCCGAGTGCATCTTTTATATTACAGAGTTTACACGACTGATAAATACAATGAATAAATTTCGAAACAAATACATATTTCAAACTTTTAATGCATTTAATCACAAGTTTTGTTCGTTTTTGTTGTCCGCAAGTCAACAGTTTTCCTACCGACATAAATACTAAATACCGATAATCCTTAGCCATGTATGTATCTTTTAACAAGGCGGCACTAATAACGGTTTATGACCCGGAATTCTTTACCATTTTTTCTGATTATTTCTGACTAAAGAACCCATCGATGTAATAATAAACATCAGAATAGTAAAATTTGTTCCAAAGAAAGACTAATTAAAACGAAAATTATAATTTCCAGTATAATTACTAATTGAATATTATGTTCAGTCGCCGCGAAGACGGTAATAGGAACCGCCATATAACTGTCGTGACCCAGTATACATAATCCGGGCATTCAAATATTCCCACATCCGCTTTTCCAAAACAAAAAAAAAAAGTCGTCTGCCTCGATTTTTTCTAAAGTTATTGAATAATTATGCATTAAATGACTGCAATTAGAAAAAGTTGCACCTCTTACCTGTGCAGTTTTTACTCGGCGAACTCCGAGTTTGTCTTCGCGGAGTATCGTGGCGTACTTTCGTGGCGTAAGTAGGCGAGAAGCTTTTCCGACTCCGCGTAGTTTTATCATCGAAACTCCGCGTAATTACGCGATTTGTAAATTCCTCACTAGGCGTGAAAGAGTAAAGTGTGGGCTTCGCGTGAGCTGTACTGTATGCAATGGGAGAGAGTTCACTTTTGATCGATATTTTGGACCGATACGGACACGTTCGATACGATATATCGATCGAACCTTAATACCGGTATTCGATATATACCGGAAACCGGTACGCAGCCCTACTGAGTACTGGCCCATTATCAAACTTGTTAGAAATCTTATGGTCATATACAATCTGTACAAGTACAGCTAGCTGAAAAGTAGAGTCTCACCTAGCAATGTAGTTCTTAGAGCAGATATGCGGCAGAAGGGCAGTTTAGGCACGTACCATACTCGGTGGGAAGTTCTTGCTCAAGCATTTGATAGACTTTAGAATGTTGTAAATTAAAAGTTAACTTACAACCTACTGAGTGTTTGTTTTATTTAGTTACACCCTTAACCCACTAAGCACGACTATAATAGCCTTTGCGTCCATTGTAAACCCATTGTAACTCAGTGTTTACAATGCCCAGCTGCTGGTCAGTCATTTTCCCCAAAACACCCCTTTGTCACATAAATGGAATGGTCTTAATACAAAGAAAGACCAGTCCATTATATATATGTAGCGGGTTAAAGGTTAAACGCAAATTATACATCAACGTGTGGCTAGCGGCCATATTGTTTACATAGCAACAGTGCACTGTTTTCTGTGCCATTGCCTTCTGGCTAACAAAATGTCAAGATTTTGAACATACTGAAGCTCGATATACACAGTAGGCGGATCCCAGAGAATGAAGGGATTGGCCGACTGTTCACTATTTTGTCGCTTGTTTGAGTGAAACAGGACATGCGCAGTGAAGCAGTCTATAAAATCATAACATCTCAAAAACGAGTGTTCCGATTGATATCATCATCATAATGGAAAAAAAAAAAACAGCATATAATAGAAAAAGCACTGCATATCATAAGAAATGCACCACGTATAAAGCCGTTTGTACCGAATATAATGCAATTGAAACCACCAAATATAAAGACGTATCCACCACGTATATTACAATATGTACCACATATAAAGTCAACAGAAGCACTGCATATAAATATAAACCTACTTCATATAATGTTTAAAGGACCTCATACATGTACAGTGGTCATGGTAGTAGAAAATGTGGTAAAGAGTCGCCATGATAGTTATACATGTGATGTACTTTGGACATGTTAGTAATCAATGTGGTATGCAGTGGTCATGGTAGTATTACAATACAAGGGTCCTGGTACTTGTGCGATGGACTTTGTGGAATATCACCACCAACTAAGTGTACTTAAGAAGATGGACTTTGTGAATATCACCAACAAGTAAGTGGACTTAAGAAAAAGCTGCTTCAGTCACATGCAATGCCAGGTTACAGACAAAGCTATGCACTATCATACATGTGATACTTCAGGACCTCAATCTGGGAGTTTAGTGATTTTTTTAAGGGAGATTCATGCAAAAATCTGGGAGTTTTTTTTCGGACTATTTTAGCGCGCGAGCAGTATTTTATACCCAAATTCCATAAACGAATATCTAAAAAAACACTTTTAAACAAGTTTCTTCATTGATATCAGGGGAGATAACAAGAATGAATAAAAACCGTTTTTAAACAATATTTTATTTAATAACCAATATAAACATTTCGCTGTTATTTAGCTATGCTCAATAATCTGCTTTAATACTTACAGACAGTCTCCTTTTAAAGTTTGTTGTTTTATTTTCGTACTTAAAAAACATAAAAATATTGAAAAAGTAAGAGTTTAAAATTTTTTTTATTTTTTTTTTTTACCCCACCCCACACCACCAAATATTGGCCGCGATTTTTTCAAAAACGGCCGTACAAAAGACGTCTGCACGGTTGACTGCCTAATAACTTCCCCTCTGGAAAAATTACCGATAGTATGAATCAAATTGAGTACAATGTAAAATAGTACAAATCTAATTGAGTACGAAATACGAAATTTCGTAGGAGTTGTCGTTCTTGAATTCATTCTATTTTTAGAAACAACTACCAAACAAAAGGATTTTCGAAAATCGAATTAGCAATTTTTACGGGAGTTTTTCACACAATTCCGTGGGGCCGGGAGGAGGGTTAGAATTCCGTGAGATTTCATCTCCGCCGTGAGGTATCACTATGATGCACTATATGCCAAGAGCGAAAAAAAAAAATCTGGCCAGTGTACTAGGCGAAATAAAAATCCCGGCTTTAAAGAAATGTAAAAAATATACTCCAGCTGAAAGCTGAAAAGGAAAATGGTCGGTCCCTATAAAGAACACTGTTAAAACCTCCCATGAGTTTTTTGTGTTAATGCCAATTTGTAAGTTTGTAAGTACTCTGTCGTTGGATTATTCCAGATAATCCTTTTTGTAAAATCAAACACCGCAGTTTGACTGGGAGCTCTATGTCGTCTCTGTTTCAGGGTTTTAACTGGCCCCTCGATTCCAAAGGCTTTCAGCAGATATATAAAGCCACCAACAGAAAAAGGGAAGATACTCCTGTTTGACTTCAATCAACCAGACAAGGGAGTTACAGAATCTTGGATTTGATGATGAATTGATACTTCAACTTTCTATCCTCATTGGAATAGTGTGATCCAGAATGAGGGAAACGGGTATGTATTATGATTATTACTTCACAATGAGGAAATGGATGTGTATTGTGATTATTACTTCACAATGAGGAAACGGGTGTGTATTATGATTATTACTGACAATGAGGAAACGGGTATGTATTAGATTATTACTTCAGAATGAGGAACGGGTGTGTATTATGATTATTACTTCACAATGAGGAAATGGGTGTGTATTTGATTATTACTTCATTAATGGGAAATGGGTGTGTATTATGATTATTAGCTTCAACAATGAGGAAACGGGTGTGTATTATGATTATAACTTCAGAATGAGGAAACGGGTGTGTATTATGATTATTACTTCACAATGAGGAAACGGGTGTGTATTATGATTATTACTTAAAAATGAGGTCAATGAAACGGGTGTGTATATGAATATTACTCAGATGAGGAAACGGGTGTGTATTATGATTATTACTTCACAATGAGGAAATGGGTGTGTATTATGATTATAACTTCACAAAGAGGGAAATGGTGTGTATTATGCATTATACTTCACAATGAGGAAACGGGGTGTGTATTATGATTGATTACTTCAGATGAGGAAACGGGGTGTGTATTATGATTATTACTTCGAATGAGGAATCCGGTGTATATTATGATTATTACTTCAGAATGAGGAAATGGGTGTGTATTATGATTATTACTTCACAATGAGGAAACGGGTGTGTATTATGATTATTACTTCACAATGAGGAAATGGGTGTGTATTATGATTATAACTTCACAATGAGGAAATGGGTGTGTATTATGATTATTACTTCACAATGAGGAAACGGGTGTGTATTATGATTATTACTTCAGAATGAGGAAACGGGTGTGTATTATGATTATTACTTCAGAATGAGGAAACGGGTGTGTATTATGATTATTACTTCAGAATGAGGAAATGGGTGTGTATTATGATAGTTACTTCACAATGAGGAAACGGGTGTGTATTATGATTATTACTTCACAATGAGGAAATGGGTGTGTATTATGATTATTACTTCACAATGAGGAAACGGGTGTGTATTATGATTATTACTTCACAATGATGAAATGGGTGTGTATTATGATTATTACTTCACAATGTAGAAATTGGTGTGTATTATGATTATTACTTCAGAATGTGAAAATGGGTGTGTATTATGATTATTACTTCAGAATGAGGAAACGTGTATGTATTATTATTATAACATCAAAATGACAAACGGGTATGTATTATGATTATTACTTCAGAATGAGGAAACGGGTATGTATTATGATTATTAATAAAAAAATTATGCTCTCGAAGGGAGACGTATAATAATCGCTACATCTGTCGGTCCAAAACAATCATGTCTTAGCCATAACATTAAAAAAACTTGGTTCTTAGCCATAACTTTAAAAGAACTCAGTTTTTAAAAGAACTCAGTTCTTAGCCATAACTTTAAAAGAACTCAGTCTTTAAAAGAACTCAGTTTTTAGCCGTAACTTTAAAAGAACTCGGTTGTTAGCCATAACTTTAAAAGAACTCAGTTCTTAGCCATAACATTAAAAGAACTCGGTTCTTAGCCATAACTTTTATAGAACTCAGTTTTTAGCCATAACTTTGAAAGAACCCTGTTCTTAGCCATAACTTCAAAAGAACTCAGTTCTTAGCCATAAGGTTAAAACAACTCGGTTCTTAGCCATAACTTTTAAAGAACTCGTTTCTTAGCCATAACTTTAAAAGAACTCAGTTCTTAGCCATAACATTAAAAGAACTCGGTTCTTGAGCCATAACTTTTTAAGAACTCCATTCTTAGCCATAACTTTTAAAGAACTCAGTTCTTAGCCATAACTTTGAAAGAATTCTGTTCATAGCCATAACTTTATAAGAACTCCGTTCTTAGCCATAACTTTAAAAGAACTCAGTCTTTAAATCTTAGCCATAACTTTAAAAGAACTCAGTTCTTAGCCATAACTTTAAAAGAACTCGGTTCTTAGCCATAACTTTAAAAGAACTCGGTTCTTAGCCATAACTTTAAAAGAACTCCGTTCTTAGCCATAACTTTAAAAGAACTCCTTTCTTAGCCATAACTTTAAAAGAACTCGGTTCTTAGCCATAACTTTAAAAGAACTCAGTTCTTAGCCATAACTTTAAAAGAACTCAGTCTTTAAAAGAACTCAGTTCTTAGCCATGACTTTAAAAGAACTTGGTTCTTAGCCATAACTTTAAAAGAACTCAGTTCTTAGCCATAACATTAAAAGAACTCGGTTCTTAGCCATAACTTTTAAAGAACTCAGTTCTTAGCCATAACTTTTAAAGAACTCAGTTCTTAGCCATAACTTTGAAAGAACTCAGTTCTTAGCCATAACTTTAAAAGAACTCGTTTCTTAGCCATAACTTTAAAAGAACTCCGTTCTTAGCCATAACATTAAAAGAACTCGGTTCTTAGCTATAACTTTTACAGAACACAGTTCTAAGCCATAACTTTGAAAGAATTCCGTTCTTAGCCATAACTTTAAAAGAACTCCGTACTTAGCCATAACTTTAAAATAACTCAGTTCTTAGCCATAACTTTAAAAGAACTCGGTTCTTAGCCATAACTTTAAAAGAACTCAATTCTTAGCCATACCTTTAAAAGAACTCAGTTCTTAGCCATAAATTTGAAAGAACTCAGTTCTTAGCACTAACTTTAAAAGAACTTAGTTCTTAGCCATAACTTTAAAAGAACTCGTTTCTTATCTATAACTTTAAAAGAACTCTGTTCCTAGCCATAACTTTGAAAGAACTCAGTGCTTAGCCATAACTTTACAAGAACTCTGTTCTTAGCCATAACTTTAAAAGAACTCAGTCTTTAAATCTTAGCCATAACTTTAAAAGAACTCAGTTCTTAGCCATCATAACTTTAAAAGAGCTCAGTTCTAAGCCATCATAACTTTAAAAGAACTCTGTTCTTAGACATCATAACTTTAAAAGAACTCAGTTCTTAGCCATCATAACTTTAAAAGAACTCAGTTCTTAGCCATCATAACTTTAAAAGAACTCAGTTCTTAGCCATCATAACTTTAAAAGAACTCAGTTCTTTTAAAGTTATGGCTAAGACATGATTGTTGTGAAGTTTCATGGAATCCTTTGTTACTGAAGGGATTTTTATGAAACTTCACACACATGTTAACCACAGTGAAAAGGTGTGTCATGTGCAAGAATCGGGGTCTGTTACCTAATAGGTCAAGGTCACGCTTGGGGGTCCAAGGTCAAATGAGTCAAAATGTTCGGGGGTCAATTTTCGGGGTTCATTTGTCACTTATTATACACCCACTTCCACAAAGTGAAGTGGGGGCTATATAGGAATCACGTTGTCCATAATGTCCCATTGCGTAACACGTTTGTCGCGTCCCCTTTATCACCTTCACTGATAGTTCTAGCTGTTGACGTTTCTTGTTTCAGAATTCCTATTGTCCAGGTTTTACTATGTGTTGACTATGTGTTGACTATGTGTTGACTATGCGTTGACTAAGTGTTGACTGTGTTGAGAAAATAGTTTGTTTTAAATAGTATTATGACTTTTAATTCAATTTATTTATTAATTTCATTTTACTAATTTAAACAAAGCAAGAAAATCAACAAAACTGTTTGTTAAATATGAACATAGTTAACACTACCAGAAATAAATAAAAATTATCATTGAACAAATGACAGTTACATAGCACTGTTGCTATATATGACCTTGTGATGCTAATATAGGAGTAATATGATATATGCCCTTGTGGGGCTAATACAGTCATAATATAAACTACACTCAAGGTATTGGAGTGTCAAGGCCATATCTTCCTTGTTTCTACATAATATATGACCTTGTGAGGCTAATACAAGAGTAGTTTATTACATAGCTTACTATAAATAGCAGCATATTTTTAATAGTAGAACAAGTATAATTATCAGTCCTTTCTCAAAACCCATATATAATCGGCACACTGTGCCATTATCGGAACGTCGCGAGTTCTGAAAAAAATCAAGATTATTGTGTGTCCCTTTAACCTCATTAGCATATTTGTGTTTAAAAAAGCTACCTTAGTGTAAATCTACATGATTTAAAATAAACTTCAAACAATATGATGACGTGCCATTGCAAGTCACCATGTGTCTTTAAAGGGACACCAGGCAATCTTGATTGTTTGAAAACTCGCGACGTCCCATTATTGTTTCACATAACTTGCATGTGTTTGATCCTTTATATAAATTATAAGAATAGTATCAAGCACATTTTTGTCTCGCCTTTTTGAAAAAATGCGAGATATAATGTTGGCGGCTCGATGGCGTCAACATATTGTATGGTAACTTTTTTGACCTTGGGAGTAAAATTTTCAAATTTCATATATAACCTCCTGGCCATTGTTCGTCTTAATGCCAATAACTTCCAGCCCTCCAACTGACCCTGGGTCCGAGTCAAGGTCACTTAAATACATGTATCGTCACCAAATTTTAACTCAAATATTGACGGTACATGTATTTAAGTGACCTTGACTCCGACCCAGGGTCAGTTGGAGGGCTGGAAGTTATTGGCATTAGGAAAGACAATGACCAGGAGGTTATATTTAAAATTTGAACATTTTACTCCCAAGGACAAGAAAGTTACAATGCAATATGTTAGCGTTACGGTTTTGTGTAAGATTTTGGTTAAGGTTTTGGTTAAGGGTTAAGGTTTTGGTTAAGGTTTGCGTTAAGGATTCTGAATACATCCGGAGATGTTTATTATTTTGTATGTGTTTCTTTAGTTAGTTTCTCTGAATGTGGACTTTATTGTTAGAGATTTCCTTTTGATGGGATGTAGTCTTTACACTGTCTTGTCTATTTGGGCGTTGAAGACAGGATAATAGCGAGGATTGTGCGCATATAAAATTGATTCAAGCTAACCAGTAGGCCTTATTGCCTACTGACCGTTCCAAGTCCGGAACCCTGTCTTCACCACCCTTTCTGTTGTTTTTTGTCTCTTTCATTGTATTATCAAGTCCTTGTTTGCAGTACAGTGCGGACCTACAAAGCCATTGCGTTCGGACGCTGTGGTTTCTATAGGACCCTATGTTAATTTTCATTTTTGCATTGAAGTTCTTATAACTTTGTAGTCCTTTTGAGTAAAGTGTCCAAATTTCATATATAACATCGCAGGTTATAGATCTTCTTATTACAGTATGTATCACCCTCCAACTGACTCTGTGTCAAGGTCAGTTACCTCTTAAATACATATACCGTCTCCCGAAAAAATGTGTTAAAATTGCGTTAATTTTTTAAAACTTTTTTGTTCTTTGGAGCAGAGTGTTCAAGTTTCATATATTACCTCCTTGTCATTGTCCGTCTTAATGTCAATAACTTCCAGCTCTCCAACTGACCATGGGTCTGAGTCCATGCCACTAAAATACATGTACCGTCTTCAAAAACTATGTTAAAATGTGCGTTAAATTATTTTACTTTTTAGTCCTATAGAGTAAAGGGTTCAAATTTCATATATAACATCACTGGTCATTGTTCCAATATAAATTCCAATATTATTCCAATAACTTTCAGCCTACAAATGTTGTTGTTGCCCCTGGTTCAAGCAAATAGTCCAATACACTACATTTTAATTGTTTATATATGCTGCATGTAACGGAAATAAAGATTATTACTATTCCTAACATGTCTGAACATTCACAGATACACAAAAAGAATTTGAACTATTTATTGAAATCATTTGAAGTAGCATGTATTGTAAAATGCTACTGTTTACATTTCTCTGACACCCCTAGATTAAAATGTCATTTCGTGAACTGATAAGTTGACATGGTAATTGCAGCAATTATAGGGCATGTGATTTGATACTCCAGTAAAAGTTTGTCTAATTAACATGATGATTAAACTGTCACATATAATTACCATAGTAACGGACTGCCAGATAAGGCCAACTAAAATTATATGTGTGGTTCCTATTACAGAACTGATAGAAAAAAATAATTAAAAAAAAGAAGAAAAGAAAACATAAAATGCAAAACGTATCTTCTTTTTTTTTTGAGGGGTCATTAAATGTTAAGGGTCGGCAGGGTTGGTCGGGAAACAAACTTATTATTTTATTTGGCCTCATGAACTTTTGATACAAGCAACAGTTATTGTTAAACATATTTAAAAATCATATAATTACTGTATATACTATTATTATTATTTTTTTTTATTATTATTTTAATACTCACTTGTAGAGCATATTAACAAATAACATGCTTTATTATATCAGACTGACATGTCTGTTTTATTAACCCTGTCCTGCTAAGCGGTACTACAACAGCCTTTGCATCCAGTGTAAACCCAGATCAGCCAGCAGTGACCAGGGTTTACACTGTCTGGCTGCTCATCAGTCATTTCCCAAAACAAACCTTTGTATCATAAATGGAATGGTCAAAGTCAAAGAAAGGACAGTTCATTGTGCATTCATAGCAAGGACAGTTCATTGTGCATTCATAGCAAGGACAGTTCATTGTGCATTCATAGCAAGAACAGTTCATCGTGCATTCATAGCAAGGACAGTTCATTGTGCATTCATAGCAAGGACAGTTCATTGTGCATTCATAGCAAGGACAGTTCATTGTGCATTCATAGCAAGGACAGTTCATTGTGCATTCATAGCAAGGACAGTTCATTGTGCATTCATAGCAAGAACAGTTCATTGTGCATTCATAGCAAGAACAGTTCATTGTGCATTCATAGCAAGAACAGTTCATTGTGCATTCATAGCAAGGACAGTTCATTGTGCATTCATAGCAAGAACAGTTCATTGTGCATTCATAGCAAGGACAGTTCATTGTGCATTCATAGCAAGAACAGTTCATTGTGCATTCATAGCAAGAACAGTTCATTGTGCATTCATAGCAAGAACAGTTCATTGTGCATTCATAGCAAGGACAGTTCATTGTGCATTCATAGCAAGGACAGTTCATTGTGCATTCATAGCAAGGACAGTTCATTGTGCATTCATAGCAAGATAAGGACAGTTCATTGTGCATTCATAGCAAGATAAGGACAGTTCATTGTGCATTCATAGCAAGGACAGTTCATTATGCATTCATAGCAAGATAAGGACAGTTCATTGTGCATTCATAGCAAGATAAGAAAGGACAGTTCACTGTGCATTCATAG
Source organism: Cyrtodaria siliqua (assembly GCA_037043455.1). Taxonomy (NCBI): domain Eukaryota; kingdom Metazoa; phylum Mollusca; class Bivalvia; order Adapedonta; family Hiatellidae; genus Cyrtodaria; species Cyrtodaria siliqua. The sequence continues at coordinate 17,090 of JAWPHD010013596.1, read as the reverse complement.
CAAGATAAGAAAGGACAGTTCATTGTGCATTCATAGCAAGATAAGAAAGGACAGTTCACTGTGCATTCATAACAAGATAAGAAAGGACAGTTCATTGTGCATTCATAGCAAGATAAGAAAGGACAGTTCATTGTGCATTCATAGCAAGATAAGAACGGACAGTTCATTGTGCATTCATAGCAAGATAAGAAAGGACAGTGCATTGTGCATTCATAGCAAGATAAGGAAGGACAGTTCATTGTGCATTCATAGCAAGATAAGGAAGGACAGTTCATTGTGTATTCATAGCAGGATAAGGAAGGACAGTTCATTGTGCATTCATAGCAGTATAAGGAAGGACAGTTCATTGTGCATTCATAGCAAGATAAGGAAGGACAGTTCATTGTGCATTCATAGCAGGATAAGGAAGGACAGTTCATTGTGCATTCATAGCAGGATAAGGAAGGACAGTTCATTGTGCATTCATAGCAAGATAAGGAAGGACAGTTCATTGTGCATTCATAGCAGGATAAGGAAGGACAGTTCATTGTGCATTCATAGCAGGATAAGGAAGGACAGTTCATTGTGCATTCATAGCAGGATAAGGAAGGACAGTTCATTGTGCATTCATAGCAAGATAAGAAAGGACAGTTCATTGTGCATTCATAGCAAGATAAGAAAGGACAGTTCATTGTGCATTCATAGCAAGATAAGAAAGGACAGTTCATTGTGCATTCATAGCAAGATAAGAAAGGACAGTTCATTGTGCATTCATAGCAAGATAAGGGTTACATAGTTCATTGTGCATTCATAGCAAGATAAGGGTTAAATACAATGTTATAGACTTTTGTATTAAATAATTATGGTAAATTGATAATGATGTACAACAGCCTTGTATACAAAGTTTAATATACATTACATACACTAAAGGAAGAAAGACATTTATTCATTTATTCTACCACCTAGAGGAATAATGATGACAATAATTGAATCAATTATCTGGTGATTTTTTCATTAATGCAGGACTGTTGTGTTAACCTAGTTAAAGGTAGCTGTAACATTAGAGTTCCATCTGCAGTATTTAAATGTTTCAATGACACTTGGGGGTGGAGGGGAGTGGGGGATAACCAATCAGATTAATAAGTTTTATTTATGGACACGGGTGGTGGGGAGGGGGGATAATCAATGAGATTACTAAGTTTTATTTATGGACAGTGTCCCTTTAATACTGATAATTTTAATCAGTCTTATTACTGAATATTTACTCAATACAAATAAGATGATTTCAACAGTAGTACAATTATTTTATATTTATTTAAATCAAAAAGAGTTCTTATCTATGCATGCATTCTAATCAAAACCATGGCCAGATTAAAATTGGAAGTAATTAGTGTGTAGTTGGTTCTGTCTGAAACTGTTGCCATGAACTTTAGATAAACAGCATGTGTTTATTGTTACAGCAGGTGACTATTTATTACTGAAATTCAGCACTGCTTATCAATGGAATTCTTCACATTTATAATTGTGGGAAACATTCATGATTGAAAAACTTCTAATATGAGAAGGCTGTAACTTGATGTTCATGCATGCCTGTGCCCTATATAAATGTATACACAGCCCATCACTGGGTCTGAGTCTCTGTTTAGCATCTCTCATTAGTGTTGGGAATCAATCAGAACAACACTTATCTTTTATAGCAGCTTGGTATTAAAGCATATAATCTGCAGTAGATCATGTGTGTTGACTTAATTATGAAACCTGAATATAAAGTTTACCTTTAATTAACACGCTACTGTAAATGTGTAACTTTCTGGGGGGATGCATGGCTTTCATAATCAATGTATGCACTTGATAGGCATATATAGCACCCTTGATTTTATCAAGATGAAGTTCTCTTGAAACATGTTTGATGGACTTGTCGCTTTAGGAGAGACACCATGTTGTGCATAACTTGTGTTTTTTTGGCATATTACTATCTGTTGATTATATTGCACCAATGATATATTTAAATCTATGGTAGAATAAGAAGAAGAAATGAAAACTCAAAACTTTATTTAATTATATACAAGGAGGTCAACTTTAAAGTCAATGTGATATTGGATTAACAAATCCAGACGATAATTTTAATGCGTAATAAAAACTCAAGACTGCCTTGTGTCCCTTTTACACATGTCAATATGGTAAACATACGTATGTTCTCATGATTGAGATATTGTTTATATGCCCCGTATGGTTCTCGGGGGCCCCGTTTGGTTATGGGGTAAAGAATAGGGCCACTGCAGATCCCGTTGGAGGGGAAGGCAGAGGGGTAGAACCCCTCCGAATTCATGTTCATTTTATCATTTTTTTGTTCATGCTCATTAAAGGTCTTCATCATGACCCCTGCATTGTTTCAGGTGCCATCTCGCTCATATCACTAGAGCAGTCGCAGAACAACAATAACGTGGCTCCAGCGTAAATGGAGTATCTACAACAGAAAACATAATTGAAATATTGTTTATCTTTCATAGATGAGTATTTGTACCAAATTATGTTATATTTCAGGAACCGTAACTCTGTTTGTTGTAAACCACTATCCAGGGGTTGATAAAATCGAGAAGTTTGAGTTCATAGAAGATAAACTTATATTGAAACATATATATTCCTATATGGACAGCCTGATACATCTGTGAGTATAACCACAAAATATTGACCTTTGTCATACTGCAAAGAAAATCCTCAGGATTTCATTGGTCAATGCACCGTAGACATGAGCCCATGTCCACGTCTCGCGACGTGAACATGGGACGAATTCCCCTTAGGTACCCCATTACTCGAATACACAAAAACAAAATGGCGACGATAACGTTGCCGATTCGTTTTGGAAACCGCCGATTGTTTCCTTCCTATCGCTTTATTGCGCTTTCCACTGTGTGTAAAAGTCTGAAATAATAGTAAGTGTATTTTTTTGGGCAATTTTACAGATAATAAAACATTAACATAGTGACAAAATTCGTTTATTTTATTAAAAAATACGCCAAATTTAAGACGTTAGAGCGATGACGTCACGAAAGTAAACAACGTCTAGTTAAAGGCACGTAACGGGGAAATTGGCGCAATAAAAATGAAATCGTGTTTTGGCCGTTTTCTTAAATAAATGGTTAAAACTTTGAAGTATGACAAATTCGTTATTAGGATTCTTGACAAGGAACATGGGCTCACATTCCCTGCCTGGAAATATATATTCCCCCTCGCCTAACTGCTCGGGTGAATATAATTTCCAGGCAGGGAATGTGAGCCCATGTCCCCTGTCAAGAATCCTAATAACTAATAAAATAGTGTATTCCGAGTTTATAATATATATTATATATTCTGTGATGAATTATAGAAATTTCCCAGTTTGAGAAAATCTATAACATATCCCTTCCTCTGCTGTGCTATCTCGCCTAGTTTGCAAGATAGCACAGTAGCCAAATGTTATGAACTAAACGATAGACGTCACGATATTACGTCACGAATTGACGTCATGATATTACTCCGCGCTGTCACCAAAGGAGTGACAGAAGAAGGAATACTTGTGTCAAAAGACGATTGGAAAGAAATTCATCACAGAATATATATTATATAGTTTAATTAACATTTTTGTCGTGATACGGAAAATACTTCACTCGTGAGAAATATTCTTGCGATATAGAAACTCGTGCGAAAACGCACTCGTTTCTATATCGCAAGAACCTTTCTCACTCGGGAATTATTTCCCGTATCACTTCAACAATGTTAATTAAACTCTATTTAATAAAAAGTAAATATTTGTTCCAGTGGCTTTGATCTGCTTTAAAGGGACACACGGCAATCTTGAACTTTCATGAAACATTGAAATTAGAGACAAGACTTACTAAATCCAGTGTCATTTTGACTTTAAACCTGCTTGCATATGATTAAAAAAAAGTCTTCATTTTTAGCTCTACTGATCAGAGATCGGCAGAGCTTATGTGGTGCGGTGTCCGTCGTCCGTCTGTCTGTCCGTCCATAAACTTTTTTTTGTAGCGACTACTCCTCTGAAACTACTTTACAGAAATGTTGCCCATGAAGTCTAGTTTATCCTAGCAAAAATTCATGTTGATGTGAAATCCAAGATGGCCACCAAATCTAAAAATAGATTTTAAAAAAACAAGTTTGTAGCAACTTCTTCTTGAAAACTCTAAGTGATATTGATATGGGATTTTTCTAAAATGATCAGCATGACATAATGTTGGTCCTTGTCGAAAATCGTTTTGATTCAACGTTAAACAAGGCTGCCAGCGGCCATCTTTGTTTACATAGAGTTATTTAGTAAAAACTTGTAGCGACTACTCCGCTGAAAATACTTCCATGAAACTTCACAGGAATGTTGCTTTTGATGTCTAAATGATCCTAGCAACATTTCAGGTTGGTCGGAAATTCAAGATGGCCACCACAGCTAGAAATAGATTTTCAAAAAACAAGTTTGTAGCGAGTACTTCTTGAAAACTATAAGTTATATTGATATGGGACTTTTTCTAAAATGATCAGTATGGAATGATGTTGATCCTTGTTGAAAATTATTTGATGCGACGTTAAACATGGCCGTCAGCAGCCGTCTTTGTTTACATAGAGTTATATAATGAAAACTTGTAGCGACTACTCCTCTGAAACTACTTGACGGATTTTCATGAAACTTCACAAGAATGTTGCTCTTGATGTCTAATTGATCATAGCAAAATTTCCGGTTGGCCGGAAATTCAAGATGGCCGCCACGGCTAAAAATAATTTTTCAAAAAACAAGTTTGTAGCGAGTACTTCTTGAAAACTATTAGTGATATTGATATGCATCTTTTCCTAAAATGATCAGTATGACATGATGTTGATCTTTGTCGAAAATTATTTTGATTCGACCTTAAACATGGCTGCCAGCGGCCATCTTTGTTTACATAGAGTTATATAATGAAAACTTTTAGCGACTACTACTCTGAAACTACTAGACGGATTTTCATGAAACTTCACACGAATGTTACTCTTGATGTCTAATTGATCCTAGCAAAACTTCAGGTCGGCCGGAAATTCAAGATGGCCGCCACGGCTAAAAATAGATTTTCAAAAAACAAGTTTGTAGCGACTACTTCTTGAAAACTATAAGTGATATTGATATGGGACTTTTTCTAAAATGATCAGCATGACATGATGTTGGTCCTTGTCAAAAATTGTTATGATTCAACTTTAAACATGGCTGCCAGTGGCCATCTTTGTTTACATAGACTTATATAGTAAAAACTTGTAGCGACTACTCTTTTGAAACTACTTGGCCGATTTTCATGAAACTTTACAGGAATGTTGCTCTTAATGTCTAATTGATCCTAGCAAAATTTCAGATCGGCCAGAAATTCAAGATGGCCACCACAGCTAAAAATAGATTTTAAAAAAAGAAGTTTGTAGCGATTACGTCTTGAAAACTATAAGTGATATTGATATGGGACGTTTTGTAAAATGATCAGCATGACATGATGGTTATCAGAGTCAAACATTATTTTGATTCCACGTTAAACATGGCTGCCAGTGGCCATCTTTGTTTACATAGAGTTATATGATGAAAACTTGTAGCGACGACTCCTCTGAAAATACTTGACGGATTTTCATGAAACTTCACAGGAATGTTGCTCTTGATGTCGTATTGATCCTAGCAAATATTTAGGTTGACCGGAAATTCAAGATGGCTGTCATGGCTAAAAATAGATTTTCAAAATACAAGTTTGTAGCGACTACTTCTTGAAAACTATAAGTGATATTGATATGGGACTTTTTCTAAAATGATCAGCATGACATGATGTTAGTCCTTGTCAAATATCATTTTCATTCGATGTTAAACATGGCTGTCAGCGGCCATCTTTGTTTACATAGAGTTATATAATGAAAACTTATTACTCTGAAACTACTTGACGGATTTTCATGAAACTTCACACACAGGAATGTTGCTCTTGATGTCTAATTGATTCTAGCAAAATTTCAGGTCGGCTGGAAATGCAAGATGGCCGCCATGGCTAAAAATAATTTTTCAGAAAATAAGTCTGTAGCGACTACTTCCTGAAATCAAAATCAATCAGTAGAGCTTCAAAGTCATTGACCTCTTGTTTATAAAGTGTCTTATATAGGGGGAGGAATGTATTTGGCTCAAGTTTTACTAGCTTTTATAACAAATCAAACTTTCATTAATAAAAACACAAACCAAGTTTGACATGCGACCCCAGGGTCACCATTTGAACAAACTTTGTAGAGGACCATAAGCTGAGTGTAAATACAAAATATTAAACTGTTGGCTCTTGTAGTTTTAGAGAAGATTTTTTTTTTAGTTTTCCATTATATCAGTCGATGTAAAACAGTGACCCTTAGGGCAAGGCCAAATTTGACCCCAGGGTCACCATTTGAACAAACTTGGTAGAGGACAATAAGCTGATGGTAAATACAAAATATTAAACTGCTGGCTCTTGTAGTTTTAGAGAAGATTTTTTTTTTTAGTTTTCCCCTATATCAGTCGATGTAAAACAATGACCCCTAGGGCAAGGACAAATTTTACCCCAGGGTCACCATTAGAACAGACTTGGTAGAGGACAATAAGCTGATGGTAAATACAAAATATTAAACCTTTTGCTCTTATTAAAGCAGGGAAGAAGATTTTTGAAGTTTTTCCCTATATAAGTCTATATAAAACTGTGACCCCTGGGGCGGGGCAAAATTTGACACCAGGGTCACCTTTGAACAAAATTGACTGATAATAATATATATTAAAAAGTATTAAACCTTTATCTGTTGTCATTTCAGAGAAGAAGATTTTTGAAGTTCTTCTCTATAACTCTACGTAAAACTGATCCAACAAGGGCCCCTAAGCTCCCAATTAAAGAAAAAGGAACGAATGAACGAAGGTTTCTTATGAGAATGAAAAAAATCTATAAAAAAAAAAATATTTGAAAATATTTAAAAAAAAAATAAAAAAATAAAAAAAAGAATTAAAAAATTAATAAAAACTAAAATTAACAATTTTTATTTTTTTTGTTTCTTATGAAAAAAAAAAAGCCTCCAGTGAGATTTGAACCCACGGCCCTTTGGGTTTCCAGTGTACATTACCAAAAGTTGAAAAAGTGCCATAACTCCAGTGTTACTGGTTTGACCTGGCTGGTTTTCAAACTCTGAGCTTTCATTGATGTCAACAATCTGGCCAAGATTGGGAAAGATTGGGAAAGATCGAATACAAAATAAAGGCGCTAGAGTGTTCACAAGGCTGAAAATGGCATTTTTCAATAATTCAATATTTAATATTCAATATAGGAACTAGTCCAAGCTTTCATTGATATTAACAATCTGTTAAAGTTTGGTAAAGATCGGATGAAAAATGAAGGCACTATCGTCTTAAAGATGCAAAATTCAGTATTTTTAACTAAATCAAGGGCCATAACTCCAGTGTTACTGGTCCGCTCTGGCTGGTTTTCGAACTTGTGCGAGCTTTCATCAATATTAACTATCTGCAAGTTTGGTAAAGATCAAATAATAAATGAAGGTGCTAGAGTGTTCACGAGGCAAAAAACTGCATTTTTCAGGGAAAAAAAGGGCCATAACTCCGGTGTTACTCATCCGATTAGGCTGGTTTTCGAACTTTTCCGAGCTTTCATTGATATTAACAATCTATGCAAGTTTGATAAAGATCGAATAATAAATGAAGGTGCTAGAATGTTCACAAGGCTTAATATGGCATTTTTCAGCAAAACAAAGGCCATAACTCCAGTGAAATTGATCCGATCTGGCTGGTTTTCAACCTTGTTCGAGCTTTCATTGATATAAAGACACTGTCAAAGTTTCGTAAAGATCCGATTAATAATGAAGGCCCTAGAGTGTTCACAAGGCAAAAGTTAACGGACGACGGCCTGTAGAGCTAAAAATGTTTGGTTTGCTGTGCACCATTAAAACGGTTTAGGTGGGTAGGTGAATTTTTGTTTTCCCCAAAGATAGTAAAGACCATAAGAAATTAAAAGAAAAATATTCTTAAAATAGCAACAGGCAAAAAACGGCATTTTTCAGGGAAAAAAAGGGCCATAACTCCGGTGTTACTCATCCGATTAGGCTGGTTTTCGAACTTTTCCGAGCTTTCATTGATATTAACAATCTATGCAAGTTTGATAAAGATCGAATAATAAATGAAGGTGCTAGAATGTTCACAAGGCTTAATATGGCATTTTTCAGCAAAACAAAGGCCATAACTCCAGTGAAATTGATCCGATCTGGCTGGTTTTCAACCTTGTTCGAGCTTTCATTGATATAAAGACACTGTCAAAGTTTCGTAAAGATCCGATTAATAATGAAGGCCCTAGAGTGTTCACAAGGCAAAAGTTAACGGACGACGGCCTGTAGAGCTAAAAATGTTTGGTTTGCTGTGCACCATTAAAACGGTTTAGGTGGGTAGGTGAATTTTTGTTTTCCCCAAAGATAGTAAAGACCATAAGAAATTAAAAGAAAAATATTCTTAAAATAGCAACAACAAAAAAATTGCAATATAAAGTTTGGGTAGAGCTCTTTTTAGTGAGTAGGTCAGAGCAAAGGAAACCTCAAACCACGAGTTTTTACTGGCTTCGGAGGTGGAAATAATTACACCTGTATGAATAATATTGAATACCGCGTGCACATTTGAGTAATAACACAATAGCCTCTCACATGAAGGATCAGATCATAGTTTCACTTATTGGGATTAATTGGTCTCATGCGAGATTGTTTACGGACATTATCGATAACCTCAAGTGCAGCGAACGCACGTCGCTCCTGGATCAAAGAAATTACACATTGAGTAAGGGATGATGCAAACAGACCACATTGAGTAAGGGATGATGCGAACAGACCACATTGAGTAGGGGATGATGCAAACAGACCACATTGAGTAGGGGATGATGCAAACAGACCACATTGAGTAAGGGATGATGCGAACAGACCACATTGAGTAAGGGATGATGCAAACAGACCACATTGAGTAAGGGATGATGCAAACAGACCACATTGAGTAAGGGATGATGCAAACAGACCACATTGAGTAAGGGATGATGCGAACAGACCACATTGAGTAGGGGATGATGCAAACAGACCACATTGAGTAAGGGATGATGCAAACAGACCACATTGAGTAAGGGATGATGCGAACAGACCACATTGAGTAGGGGATGATGCAAACAGACCACATTGAGTAAGGGATGATGCAAACAGACCACATTGAGTAAGGGATGATGCAAACAGACCACATTGAGTAAGGGATGATGCAAACAGACCACATTGAGTAAGGGATGATGCAAACAGACCACATTGAGTAAGGGATGATGCGAACAGACCACATTGAGTAGGGGATGATGCAAACAGACCACATTGAGTAAGGGATGATGCAAACAGACCACATTGAGTAAGGGATGATGCGAACAGACCACATTGAGTAGGGGATGATGCAAACAGACCACATTGAGTAAGGGATGATGCAAACAGACCACATTGAGTAAGGGATGATGCAAACAGACCACATTGAGTAGGGGATGATGCAAACAGACCACATTGAGTAAGGGATGATGCAAACAGACCACAGTTTAAGAAGAAGTGTCAGGAGACTTGCGTTTATGGCCTTCGGGAAACCCTCTATATTTTCACCAAATCCTCACTCTTGACCTCTGTTTTCAAGAACAAGACCTACCATAAAAAACATTTAATTTACAGTTAAGCTAACCCACCAAATAATGGGAAAAAAGTACACTATGGAAACATTTATTAAAACTGTATCCAGTGGTTTAGGTCATATACTAATATATATGTATCGATTAAAAGTATATTTTTTTCACGTGTTCTTAAAATACCTGTGATTGAATATGCATAAAATGAATTATGAGTTGGTAACTCTTAATTCAACGTTCCAGTTTTGTGTTTTAGCATGGCTTGTTAAAGCCAGTTATATTGTGTCTGAATTCTCAAAATATGTAAGTTATATATATACCTTGTCATCAGTAGGTTTAGAAATGCTGTGCATATGTTGTAAAATGTGGCTGTTGTTGGAAGGATAGCTACTTTAAATACATTGAAATAAATTAATACTGAAAAGGTGATCCCTTGAAAGAAACAAACCCAAACAAGAGAGGAAAGTAGAAGATTCGGTTTTATTGAGTCTGTTCACGAGAGGTAATTATAAGATGCAACCCCTCTCACGCCTCCTAGCACCGGCTTAAGCGATATTCTACTTTAAAACAACATAGAATGGGCTTGATGATATCAAAGGACCTAAATATGAAAGGAGTTTACTTATTTTATTCCGATGAGATTAAAGGAGAGTGGATGCATGAGCAGATGCAATAGTAAATAACGCCAACAGGCATAATTCTCTTGCAGATCAGTTTATTTATGATTTTAATCAAAATGTTTCATTTTATTGAAAGTTTTCAGCAGCAATACTTTATTGACGTGGGTCAGTGTTGCAGTTAGTTATTTTTGTGTTCTGAGTTAGTTATAAATAATAGCAATTATGAATTTCTTTTCACTAAGAAATCACGATCTTTCACCCATAAAAACTAATTTTCAACTAATAATCAGAAAACTGTCGGTTCTATTCTTTCTTTTACATTAATTTTTAATAACTATTTCATTTGTTTCATTTTTATTCAGTTTTTGCACATAATATGACATATTTATGTGTTGACGTGCCGTAAAACACCACTCATTCGTTATATTCATTCTTCAGAGCAAACGATGTTGCGGCTGTGAGTGAAAATAGTTTCTACTTCACCAACTTCGCACATTCCCGCGCCCCCTTGAGCTTCAAATTAGAGGTGCTTCTGTTTTTACCCTTCGGAAATGTTGTTTATTACGACGGCAGCATATATGAGATTGTGGCTGATAACACCGTAATGCCAAATGGGATAGTACTGTCCAAGGATCACAAGTAAGTTGGCAGCTGATAACACCGTCATACCAAATGGGATAGTACTGTCCAAGGATTACAGGTAAGTTGGCAGCTGATAACACCGTCATACCAAATGGGATAATACTGTCCAAGGATCACAGGTAAGTTGGCAGCTGATAACACCGTCATACCAAATGGGATAATACTGTCCAAGGATCACAGGTAAGTTGGCAGCTGATAACACCGTCATACCAAATGGGATAATACTGTCCAAGGATCACAGGTAAGTTGGCAGCTGATAACACCGTCATACCAAATGGGATAATACTGTCCAAGGATCACAGGTAAGTTGGCAGCTGATAACACCGTCATACCAAATGGGATAATACTGTCCAAGGATCACAGGTAAGTTGGCAGCTGATAACAACGTCATACCAAATGGGATAATACTGTCCAAGGATCACAGGTAAGTTGGCTGCTGATAACACTATCATACCAAATGGGATAGTACTGTCCAAGGATCACAGGTAAGTTGGCAGCTGATAACACCGTCGGATAAAATGGGGTAATACTGTCCAAGGATCACAGGTAAGTTTGCAGTTTATTGTTCTAAATTGGAAATGCACCTGTATTAACCCATAACCCGCTAAGCACAACTATAATAGCCTTTGCATCCATTGTCAACCCAGATCAGTCTGCGAGTAACTCGTAGGCTAACCAGGGTTTACAATGTCTGGCTGCTGATCAGTCATTTTCCCTAAAACACCCCTTTGTTATATAAATGGAATGATCTTAATTGAAAGAAAGAACAGTCCATTATATATATGTAGTGGGTTAAGGGTTTAAACGTATATCACACCAATACTTTCCCTGCAAAAGTAGTCAAATATGAATAACCTTGACTTACTGTTTGCACCTGCAAATTGTTGATTTACATTAAGTTTATTAAGGCCATTACTCAGTTTTATGTGACTGACAGTACTAAAGCGGGGCATCCGTGCCCCGTGGTCACTTTCCTTGTTTCTATTGTTTTCAGCCAATATTTGTTGGGTCATTTGATCTCCCCACCATAAGTGTGCATGAGTCAGGAAGGATAACCCCATCGCTGTTATGAGTACAGTGATATATTCACTTACAGTTTCAGGTTCTACATGTGTTAAAGTGTTAATAATATACCATTTTTACCTTTATTTATTTGTAAATACCTTTTCCTATGTTTTTGACCTAATTGTGATATTTGAGATTTCTTAATAATTAAAATTTATAATTGCATACTTTTAAGTCACATCAAAATATCAACCCTGTAGCCACCCCTGAAAATTAACTGAGGCAAATCCTTTTATATGAGGTCTGGTGGCATACACCTCTGCCCCGTCCACCTCAACAGACCCGATTTTTTACATACGACTGACACAAGTTTTATTGCCTTTGCCAGATAATATATATATTCAGTTTTAAGTAAGACATTTTTGTCAATGATAAATTATTTATCGATATTTAAATTGTTTATATCCCAAAATTCTACCGCTCGATGTGCCTCAGCTTAGTTATGGGCCTGAATATGACCTATCTAAGTCTGCCATAAAACATCATTCATTCTTCATCGGGTATATTTTGTTTTATAGGAATGTGTATGTTGCAAATGGGCTGCTCATGACAATCAGTGTCTTCAACATAGAAGATAATGGCAGCCTGACCTCAATGCAGGTATGTTTCACTTGCTCTGATTGGTTCCCTGACCTTGATGCAGGTATGTCTCACTTGCTATGATTGGTTCCAATCTATGATGCAGGTATGTCTCACTTGCTATGATTGGTTCCAATTTGTGATGCAGGTATGTTTCACTTGTTCTGATTGGTTCCCTATGTTTCATTGTTATGATTGGTTCCAATCTATGATGCAGGTATGTCTCACTTGCTATGATTGATTCCAAACTGTATATTACATGAAATTTAATGGACGTTTTCTAAGGCCATTATTTTTTGATAATTCATTTTATGAACCCATCTACAACAAATCGAAATTAGGAAATTCAATTTTATTTTTCCGTAGGCAGTTGGATATTTAAAAAAAACAAAAAAACTCTCTTCCTAGATTTGAATCAAACATTTCTTACCTTTTTCCTGTCCAACGAAATAAAAAATAACTTTTCCACAGTTTTATTAGCTCTACTGGCCAAGGGCCAGCAGAGCTTATGGGATGGTGTGTTGTCCGTCTTCCGTCGTCCGTCCGTCGTCCGTTAACTTTTGCTTGTGTACACTCTAGAGGCCACATTTCTGATGCAATCATCATGAAACTTTGTCAGAATGTTTGTCTCAATGAAATCTCGCTCAAGTTCGAAAATGGGTCATGTGGGGTCAAAAACTAGGTCACTAGGTCAAATATTGGAAAAAGCTTGTGTACACTCTAAAGGCCATATTTTTGACCCGATCTTGATGCAACTTTGTCAGAATGTTTGTCTTAATTATATCTTGGTCAAGTTTGAAAATGGATCACATGGGGTTAAAAACTAGGTCACTAGGTAAAATACTTGAAAAACCTTGTGTACACTCTAGAAGCCGTATTTCTGACCCAATCTTGATGAAACTTTGTCAAAATGTTTGTCTTAATTATATCTTAGTCAAGTTCAAAAATGGGTCACATGGTGTTAAAAACTAGGTCACTAGGTCAAACTTTGGAAAAACCGTGTGTACACTCTAGAGGCCATATTTTTTACCTGATCTTGATGAAACTTTGTCAGAATGTTTGTCTTAATGAAATCTCGGTCAAGTTAAAAAATGGGTCATGTGGGGTCAAAAACTAGGTCACTAGGTCAAATACTTGAAAAAACTTGTGTACACTCTAAAGGCCATATTTTTGACCCGAGCTTGATGCAACTTTGTCAGAATGTTTGTCTTAATTATATCTTGGTCAAGTTTGAAAATGGGTCACATGGGGTTAAAAACTAGGTCACTAGGTCAAATACTTGAAAAACCTTGTGTACACTCTAGAAGCTGTATTTCTGACCCAATCTTGATGAAACTTTGTCAAAATGTTTGTCTTAATTATATCATGGTCAAGTTCAAAAATGGGTCACATGGTGTTAAAAACTAGGTCACTAGGTCAAACTTTGGAAAAACCGTGTGTACACTCTAGAGGCCATATTTTTGACCCGATCTTGATGAAACTTTGTCAGAATGTTTGTCTTAATGAAATCTCGGTCAAGTTCAAAAATGGGTCATGTGGGGTCAAAAACTAGGTCACTAGGTCAAATACTTGAAAAAACTTGTGTACACTCTAGAGGTCATATTTGTTACCCAATCTTGATGAAACTTTGTCAAATTGTTTATCTTAATTATATCTTGATCAAGTTCGAAAATGGGTCACATGAAGTTAAAAACTAGGTCACTAGGTCAAATATTGGAAAAACCTTGTGTACACTCTAGAGGCCATATTTTTGACCCGAGCTTGATGCAACTTTGTCAGAATGTTTATCTTAATTGTTTGTCTCAATGAAATCTCTGTCAAGTTCAAAATGGGTCATGTTGGGTCAAAAACTAGGTCACTAGGTCAAATATTGGAAAAACCTTGTGTACACTCTAGAGGCCATATTTTTGACCCGAGCTTGATGCAACTTTGTCAGAATGTTTGTCTTAATTATATCTTGGTCAAGTTTGAAAATGGGTCACATGGGGTTAAAAACTAGGTCACTAGGTCAAATACTTGAAAAACCTTGTGTACACTCTAGAAGCCGTATTTCTGACCCAATCTTGATGAAACTTTGTCAAAATGTTTGTCTTAATTATATCTTGGTCAAGTTCAAAAATGGGTCACATGGTGTTAAAAACTAGGTCACTAGGTCAAACTTTGGAAAAACCGTGTGTACACTCTAGAGGCCATATTTTTGACCCGATCTTGATGAAACTTTGTCAGAATGTTTGTCTCTATGAAATCTCGGTCAAGTTCAGAAATGGGTCATGTGGGGTCAAAAACTAGGTCACTAGGTCAAATACTTGAAAAAACTTGTGTACACTCTAGAGGTCATATTTGTTACCCAATCTTGATGAAATTTTGTCAAATTGTTTATCTTAATTATATCTTGATCAAGTTCGGAAATGGGTCACATGAAGTTAAAAACTAGGTCACTAGGTCAAATATTGGAAAAAACTTGTGTACACTCTAGAGGCCATATTTTTGACCCAAGCTTGATGCAACTTTGTCAGAATGTTTGTCTTAATTATATCTTGGTCAAGTTTGAAAATGGGTCACATGGGGTTAAAAACTAGGTCACTAGGTCAAATATTGGAAAAACCTTGTGTACACTCTTTGTCAAAATGTTTGTCTTAATTATATCTTGGTCAAGTTCAAAAATGGGTCACATGGTGTTAAAAACTAGGTCACTAGGTCTAACTTTGGAAAAACCGTGTGTACACTCTAGAGGCCATATTTTTGACCCGATCTTGATGCAATTTTGTCAGAATATTTGTCTCAATTATAGCTTGCTAAAGTTTGAAAATGGGTCACACAGGGTCAAAAACTAGGTCACTAGTACACTCTAGAGGCCATATTTCTGACCCGATCTTGATGAAACTTTGATGAAATGTTGTCTTAATTATATTTTGGTCAAGTTCGAAAATGGGTCCCATGGGGTCAAAAACTAGGTCACTAGGTCAAATACTTGAAAAACCTTGTGTACACTCTAGACACCATGTAGTACGACTCGATTCATCAATGGTATAACAGCCAGTAGAGCGTTCACAGGCCCTCTTGGGCCTCTTGTTTTAAATTTGTTGCCCTCCTCCGACAGAACTTCCCCGTCTTGATGGTTTGTAAAACGAACAATAAAAAAATAATGGCCTAAATGTTGACGATCCAAAATTGAGTACTTAACGCTGAACTATTGTATGTTGTACTTAATTTATATAGCATCTACGTAGCCGAGTGGTTAACAACGTAAACCTTCTCGCCTCCCCCGCTGCGGGTTCGCTTCCCACTGGGAGCTCGACTTGTAAGTGAGGAAGTGTCGATTATTACGGATGGCGGGAGGTATACAGTACTGATTCTGCCCAGGAAAAGTGGGTGGTCTGCCACCACCACAAAAAAAATGACCGTCATAATATAACCTGACATGTGTTGAAAATGGCGTAAAACATCATACAAACAAACAAATCTTAATTTACATATACAAGATACAATAGGTTCATATGACCAAGCATCCAACACCTTAAACAGGGAACCCACCATTCAAAGGTCAACATCATTAAGATGCCAGATTCTCCATACACGGATGATTTAACAGATATTATTATATATCATTGGGCTAGAAGCAGTCATGTGTGATTAAATAGTTTTGACCATTCTGATGGGAAAAATGTCAGATGTGCACTAGTACATTAACCGTGAAATAGTTCACCTGTGTCATTTTATAACAGCATCATGTCACCATGACTTTACACTTTTTCAAATTCCGATTTAATTTAGAAGTAAAAAAGTTCCAAAACGCTTACATTTTTAGCTCGACTATTTCGAAGAATAAGAGAGCTTATGTAATCACCCCGGGGTCAGCGTCAGCGTCGGCGTTGGCGTTGGCGTCGGCATCCCACATCAAGGTTTGCGTGTAAGCTGTGTTTACAAGTCTAAATCTCTTACATTTCTTATCCTACCACAACCAGATTTGTTCATGGGCTTCCATGTAGCATTATCTTAAGGGCTGCTTAAGTAATTTGGTTCCTGTAACCCCTGGGCTCCCATGGAACCAAAATTCTGATAGCCCTTAAAATGTGTCTGTTTCACATCAAATTTTGTGTGTAAGCTGTGTTTACAAGTCTATATCTCTTACAATTCTTACCCTAGCACAACCAAATTTGGCCATTAGCTTCCTTATAGCATTATCGTAAGGGCTGCTTAAGTAATTTGGTTCCTGTAACCCCTGGGCTCCCATGGAACCAAAATTCTGATAGCCCTTAAAATGTGTCTGTTTCACATCAAATTTTGCGTGTAAGCTGTGTTTACAGGTCTATATCTCTTACATTTTTTGTCCTAGCTGAACTTAATTTTGGAATTGGTTTCCTTATAGTATGTTGTAAAGGGTTGGATAAGTAATTTTGTCTTCTGCAAATTCTGGGCTCCAATGGAAGCCAAATTGTGATGGCCCATAAAATGTGCAATAAAGGCAGATCTAGGTATGCATGTAAGCATGTATATATCTGTAATTTTGGTTTGGGATTTGTTA
>JAWPHD010013595.1:0-67103 GCA_037043455.1 Cyrtodaria siliqua | reverse complement strand
TATATAACCTTACATATGTTTAAAAGTGACATTAAACACCATACAAACAAATAAACATTTCCTATGTTTAATGCATAAACATTTCCCCTCCCCCCCCCCCCCACCCCCCACCCCCACCCCGCCATCACCCACACCACTCACACGCCTTTGAACATTTATTCGAAACTAAGGAGTCATACCTGAGACTATAGTCCACTTTGAAGAAATATACTTATATATATCACCAAGGTACTGCTTCCATTTTGGAGGAGCTTGCCTATATATAACTACTCAAAGGCTTCTATGTTTGAATGTAATGTTTATAACTGAGGCTCAACGGTTATTGGAGGATCTTGACATTCAAAGGTTCGTCTATTCGGTGGGTGACGGAGAGATGACTATATCTTTGACATATTTTTGAGAGGTATGCATATTACAGAGTCTCAAAAGTACTATCGTCCAATTTGGAGGGGCATTACTAACACTGAGGTTCGAATATATTGTCTTAAATAAGTAATGATTGTCAGTATGTAACTTGGTACATGTATAAGTGTAAACAAAGGTCAATGAAAGGGTAAACCAGCTTACCGCTAAATGAAGAAGCACTGTTAATGTCTACGACGACTACTCGACGATGACGACGGATACTATGGCGTCTGAGGAATCGCAATATCTCGCTTACTCATGGGCAGGCGTGCTTATATGTATTGGTATCAGAGGCATACCTCGCACAAGATCTCCTACAGGACCTTCAATATAAACAAAAGGGTCAACTGGTCCATAATATCTCACCTGACGACCTTGTCCATTGTAGACACTTGAAACAGGAACAGAAATGGGTGCGACAAAAGAGGTCAGAAAACCAACCAACAAGTAGAAGTCTCTGGAGTTCACATAGTATTAACGAATCGAATGCTGTTCATGCCACAATTAAGCTAAAATATATATGAAACACATTCCATAAATGAACTCTTTGTTTTAGCATACGTTTTAATGCCAGAACACAAACAAAGAGTCCAATTTAATACAATGTATACCATCCAGCTCCACCGACATTAATATAACTTATTTTAGAAAAATAATTCTTTATACTATGTTTGACGATAACACGCACAGTGGTATATAGTTCTTGTAGTTATTTACACAGTTAAATAAGCGTTGCTGTGTGCTTCAACTTTGTGGGCAGTTCCCCATGTATGTGACCCTTTCACTTCCATATTGCTAACGGAGTGAAATCATATTGTCTAAGTGTTTCCACCGTCATCGTTTATTTAATTATACGGTTTATCCCGCTACTTTACGGGTAACAAGAGCCGACCATTTTTCTTGTTTAGTACCGAATCAACAAATAAATGTCAGGGCTGGTCTTCTCATAAAAGCTGAGCTTTCCCACTGGATAGGAGCAAATGAAAATTAATAGAGGAATCTTTGTCTAGTAGACGAGCGCATATTGCCAAAACAGCTGCTGAATAAATTGGAATAATAAACTGCTACGTCATTATATCTCACAAGACAATAGACGCAAGTTTTTAATATTTGGCAAAAGTCAGATTGACCGCGTGCATTTTATATTACACATCTTACAAAATAAATCAGACATTTCAAATATGCAAAAACTATTGAAAAATCAGGGACCTTTAACTACTTTGGTGTATTAGAGATCACTTTCTTGATTTATAAACGCCGCAATTTTACGAGGTGTGCATGTTTTCTAAAACACTATATAATAACAGAATGTGGTTCAGGTGTATTTGCTTGATTCGGCAACGTTCATACATGTATCTGAAGGTGAACATATACACGGTCTACCGGCAATAATTTCCTTGTCAATATGGAATGGCAGCACAACACCAGGGCGGGACAAATATGAGGATTGTCTATAGTTATCTACATTATATTATATAAATGTGTTAAATAGTTATCTACAGCAAATGCATCGTACTATATATGTACTATATATTATACTATATAAGTATTATGTATTGTACTATATATTATACTATATATGTATTGTACTATATCTAAGTACTATGTATTGTACTATGTTTTGTACTATATATGTATTGTTCTATAAATAAGTACTATGTATTGTACTATGTATTGTACTATATATGTATTGTTCTATAAATAAGTACTATGTATTGTTCTATAGATAAGTACTATGAAGTTTATATATATTATACTATATATGTATTGTACTATATATAATTACTATGAATTGTAAAATATATTGTACTATATATGTATTGTACTATATATAAGTACTATGTATTTTACTATATATAATTACTATGTATTGTACTATATATGTATTGTACTATATATATATATACTATGTATTGTACTATATTTTGCACTCTATATGTATTGTAATACATATAATTACTATGTATTGTACTATATATTGTTCTATACATGTATTGTACTATATATGTACTATGTAGTGTACTATATATGTACTATATATGTACTATGTATTGTACTATATATTGTACTATATATGTACTATATATTGTACTATATATGTACTATATGTTGTACCATATATTGTACTATATAAGTACTGTGTATTGTACTACACATTGTACTATATATATATTGTACTATACATGTATTGCACTATATATAATTACTCTGTATTGTATTATATAGGTATTGTACTATATATGTACTATGTATGTATTGTACTATATATGTATTGTACTATATATAATTACTATGTCTGGTACTATATATGTACTATGTATTGTACTATATATGTATTGTACTAGATATGTACTATGTATTGTACTATATAAGTATTATGTATTGTACTATATATGTACTATGTATTGTACTATATATTGTATTACGTATTGTACTATATATGTATTGTACTATATATGTACTATGTATTGTACTATATAATTACTATGTCTTGTATTATATATGTACTATGTATTGTACTATGTATTGTACTATGTATTGTTCTATATAAGTACTATGTATTGTGCTATATATTGTACTTATGTATTGTACTATATATATGTACTATGTATTGTACTATGTATGAACTATATATTTTACTTTATATGTACACTGTGTATTGTACTATAGATGTACACTATGTATTGTACTATATATACGTACTATGTATTGTACTATATATGTACACTATGTATTGTACTATACATAAGTACTATGTATTGTACTGTATATAAGTACTATGTATTGTACTATATATATACACTATGTTTTGTACTATATATAAGTACTATGTATTGTACTATACATGTACTATTTATTGTACTATATATGTAATATGTATTGTACTATATATGTATTATGTATTGTACTATATATGTTGTAAACATGCTGAATAAAATGTTTAAACCAACTGATTTCAAAGTTAGGACATGATGCACCACTTCACTACGATCACATAAAACGCATGATTAACCCTTAACCCGCTACATATATATAATGGACTTTCTTTGAATTAAGACCATTCCATTATAAATGTGACAAAGGGGTGTTTTGGGGGAAATTACTGATCAGCAGCCGGACATTGTAATCAGCCTGCGAGTTACTCGCCTGCGAGTTACTCGCAGGCTGATCTGGGTTTACAATGGACCCAAAGGCTATTATAGTCGTGCTTAGCGGGTTAAGGCAGGCTGATCTGGGTTTACAATGGACACAAAGGCTATTATAGTCGTGCTTAAGGCAGGCTGATCTGGGTTTACAATGGACACAAAGACTATTATAGTCGTGCTTAAGGCAGGCTGATCTGGGTTTACAATGGACACAAAGGCTATTATAGTCGTGCTTAGCGGGTTAAGGGTTAATAGTAACATTCTTTGAAAAACAAGTATAGTTTTACAACAAAAATGTGCCTACATTTACTAACTAATAAAACATTTCACGTCTTACCGGTAAGTGAAGATGATTTCTTTCTAGGTCAAGCGCGTAGCTGCCTATACGCAGATACGCACCTGCGTAAAAACACTTTGAAAAGGAAAAAATACATAATGCATTTCAAAGAAATTTTAATGATTTGTTAGTATTGCGATCAACCATGCGTATAGCTACGCGGCTGTAGGTAAGAGTTGTTTTCAATACCCAATTTCTGAAAACTCATAATCTCAAGTTCTAATGTCAAATGTATGTATTACAACGTCTTTCACACTTATTATCATAAACTTATATTTCAGTGTGCCAGAAGTTAACGTATTCTGCTTCCTGAATAGAGTGCCAGTAACATGACAGTTTAACAAGAGACAATGTGGCCAAGGTCCACTGCTATGTCGAAAATATCGGGGTTTCTTGTACAAGAGTACAACTCACCTATACTGTTTCCACAAGCATAACCTAATTTGTTTGGATGTTCACAACTGTTCCTTCTAAACATTTCCAACGGAATAAAAAATCCCGATGTCTGAATGCCCCAAGAAATAAAAGAATAACAATAACCAAACCATTATTAAAATTATAAAAGTGGTGCCTTTCTTTTGGCGTTCGGTATATAATACAGAAATGGCCAACAATGGCAGCAACTCGTTCACAGCAATTAGAAATAAGACAAATGTACAGCATATTTTTGATATTAGTGTGTGGATATTTGCTTCGTGGCCATCTTATCTGTTAGCAATATAGGTTGGATATATACTGAGGGGAAAACGTTTAGCAAGTTGTTTAGAGGAAATATTACTGTATACAAGATATACTGACATTTTGTGACTTTACTACGGGCTTAATCCCTACGTTCATTTATTCGTTGTACGTCATTAAGATGTTCGACTGTTATTGATGTTTGTTTAATAAAATATTGTGTCTATGGCAGTAGTTTCTTGATGTTACAACCAAAATTGTATTATTGCTAAACTTTTTTCCCTCAGTATATAAAGATACATGGACAAATATAATAGACAAGTGTGAATGGAAAATTAATAACCTTTGTATATTGAAATGCATGTAGAATTTGTAATGAATACGGCCAATGCGTGATCACATAAACATACGTTGTAGTCTAGATGGTGACTAGCTATGAGCCTATGTATACTGAAAGGAAAAAGAAACGCGACACGGGAATTTCCGCTATATATTGTATGTAAACTATACTGCAGTTAATCGAATGGTACATGGCTACGTAAGATCTTTCCTTTCGGAAAAAATACTAAAACAACACGTAACACAGCAAATAGTATTCCTTCAAAGTTTCATTATTGACAGAGTACGCGTTTGGCACTAACTTAGGATGCAATATTTTGCAAACTACAGTACAAAACTGGCTCAATTTTTCAAATAGGAACTTCAACATTTATGATTTTCTTGTTACAACGTGTACTGTGATTAAAACGTCTATAGCATCACAGGTGTGTCCTTTCTCTAACTAACTACAACATATTTTCCTTGGAATTTATATGGAATTAAGTGTGCAGTATATACAATATATAGCGGAAATTCCCGTGTCGCGTTTCTTTTTCCTTTCAGTATATGTGGTGAAAGTGTTTTGTCCAAAGAGATTCGATTAAATTATTAAACATAGCTGTATTTGGCCATCGGTCATCTGGTGGATGAATGGGTTCATTTCATTTTGTTTGTGTACACTGTTTAAAACAGAAAATATTTAATTTGTGATTGCAAACTGTCCGGGCGTCTTTTTATAGTTCTCTTACTGTCCCCAGGTATAGATGGGTCCAAACAACAACTATATATGATTCTGCTGTTATCGAAGGGATATAATAATTTGACCCTAGGTAGGGGCCATATTTTTTGTGATCTTTACATAGGAAGTGATATGTGTTTTGAAACAGAAAAAGGAAATGCAAGCATCACATATGACTTTTAGATTTGTGTTTTTCAATTTTATAGATTACCTTATTTGAGATGTGAATGATTTCATCCTCCTGTTACTGTTGATTTTTCAATGCAGTTAACGTTGATATGTTATCTTTCCTTCGTGTGGTTTGATTGATTGGCGAGACGATCACTACTTTAATCATTCTTCTTTTACGCTGGCATCTTCAGTCCATATCATTGCTTTCAACTCGTATTTATATGTGTCTATTAACTGTGATTTTTGCAGCCAAATCACTGTTCCAACCCACAGCCACTCAACACTCTCTGCACATGCATTATAATTTCTTTACTATTTGTGCTTTTGACATTTTAATTTAGCTACATTTGACGTTTCCATCGAATGATCAGATGTTAGTCGGTAGTTTGTATTTCAAATTGCGCATGCGCACTGCGTATATAAATATACAATCAGCGTACATAACTATCCAATCAACAATGAAAAGTCGATCTAAACAGCACTCGAAGCAACCCGACTGTGATCACATTCGGATGGGACAGTAGATAGTCTTTGGAGCTTATGGGTGATCACCTAGAAAAGAATATACACTATTCGATCATAAAATCATTATGGCTAGGCATGGGTAGGAGTGGCATATCGTGGCAGATGCCATTTTGTCCAAACGTAAAAACAACACATAGGCCTACACTACCGACTGAATCACATGAAACAGTAGCAGAAAAAAGTTTTACCTCTTACCTGGTGTGTTCATTTGACACTTTCGCATGACCGATGGCTTCTGGGCCTATGCTACATGCATAATGTTAACGTGCTTTAGTGTATCGAATGTACGGTGTCCTGTTAGGGCCATCTTACCATCGCATCTTACCATCGACCATCGCATTTTACCATCGACCACCGCATCTTAGCATCGCACTTACCATCGACCATCGCATCTTACCATCGACCATTGATCTAGGTCGATGGTATGATGGCCCTAATAGGACACCGTACGAATGCTTCCGATCAGTATTTTAGTGTGACCTTTACAGTTAACCAATTGTCTTGTTTACCCTTTCTGAACAATGACAGTGTTTAAAATTATATATGAGTCAAGGACACGTAAAGCAGTGGCCCATAGTAAGGATTATGTTTTCCGTTTTTTTTAAGAACTGGTGCCTCACTGATGCAACGACTTTCCGCAGATGCTTTGTTTGACGATTGAGGTCAGGAGCACATCGAACATTTCTTATAATTTAATGCATTTCTTCTTCAGTCCTTGAACATGTTCACTCTAATGTACTAAGACTTTGTAAATAGTTTCAGAGTGCGTACTTTCATTCTTTGGTTTAACGTTGATTTCATTCACAAAAATGTGAGGATTTAGACCTTTAGATGGGTGAATTTATCAGTTTCGCGTGTAACGACTGTTAAAATGGACTGGTAACCCTTAACCCGCTAAGCACGACTATAATAGCTTTTGCGCCCATTGTAAACCCAGATCAGCCTGCGAGTAACTCGCAGGCTAATCAGGGTTTACGGCTGCTGATCGGTCATTTCCCCCAAAACACCCCTTTGTCAAATAAATGGAATGGTCTTAGTTCAAAGAAAAGAACAGTCCATTATATATATGTGGCAGGTTAAGGGTTAAAACTATTTACCTCGTTCGTTTTCTCTTAATGGTGCATTCCCTAGTGAATCCATATCAAAGCTTTTCACGGAAGACCAGGCTAGTTTGACCATCCCAATGTACCAGATACATAGAGCCACGAGGCATCCCTCATTATGTGTTGCACCGCATCTCCTAATGGTTTTTTTCTTCCTAAAAGACGGTATCACTATGAAACTACTTGTTGAGTTTCTATCGCTTACGTTAAAACCTTTGTATATGATTATTAATACACATGTAACCTTTGTTGTTGACCTTTTTTTGTTTGTTTTTGTGTTTGCTATAAAGCAAGTCAAAATCAATCCCTAGTTCAAAGATGAGGTCAGTCAGCGTCGTTCACTTGGACTAATTCAAGATTTGTTCTCTATGTTCTCTAGTCCAGTGTGCAAATATATTTTTCTTGGGGTATTACTTAGTCGTTTTGGCTTACTGTCACAGACATGTTGGCCAATTGGTGGCGGGCCTTTGGCAATGTTTACCTGATAGAGACCGACTATTCCATATGTGTAAATACACACTGTGTAGATCACACTGTGCAGATACAAGCATTCCATATGCGATCACAAATCATTACCGTGAGAACAAAAAGGATATATTGTTTTATATGGTACACACGACGTCCGACATAAAACTCGTTTTTTTATTAGGCAGGTGTGAAATAGGAAGGTAATTTTACAGTTGTAAATACAATACTTATAGGTTATTAGAATTTACTGGGATATATGCACGGGTTCTTTTGCGTATTAATATTGCGCGATTTTAGGAGCGCAATATGTATGCGCGAAGAACGAGTGCATATATCCCAATATAAATCTAATAACCTTTTTATTGCATACGCACTTTTAAATTAGAGAACAATAAAACATGTTGTAACATTTAATTTTCACCAAATTCATTTATTTGAGACAAACATATTGTCATTACATGGTGGGAAATTTTACAATGAAATCGACATTGTTTACCTCACGTGACTTACTTTCTTTGACATGAACAGAACATTGCACCAATCTGACTTACAGTATTCTATACCTGTTGTAAGATATTCCCTTCTAAGGTACTTCTTCACTGACTTCCTGGGTAGAACCCACTAGCGAACCCACTAGCGAACCCACTAGCTCGCTTGGCTCGCTCTACGCATAATGACTAATGAGTGGTTTAATTAACACATTGTTAAATCCTTTTATTTGAAAACGGACTTTTTTTATTCATACATGTCCATGTTACTGTAGATAAAATATCAAACAATTTCGATGCACGCCCTCAGTATTTTATTTTTTTTCGCTCGCTTGACGCATAATGGCTAATGAGTGGTTTAATTAACAAATTGTTAAAACCTTTTATTTTAAAACGGACTTTTTTATTCATACATGTATGTTCATGTTACTGTAGATAAAATATCAAACAATTTCGATGCACGCCCTCAGTATAAAAAAATTCTCGCTCGCTTCGCTCGCTCTACGTATAATGACTAATGAGTGGTTTAATTAACACATTGTTAAATCCTTTTATTTGAAAACGGATTTTTTTTATTCATACATGTATGTCCATGTTACTGTAGATAAAATATCAAACAATTTCGATGCACGCCCTCAGTATAATTTTTTTTTTCGCTCGCTCGACGCATAATGGCTAATGAGTGGTTTAATTAACACAATGTTAAATCCTTTTATTTGAAAACGGACTTTTTTTATTCATACATGTATGTCCACGTTACTGTAGATAAAATATCAAACAATTTCGATGCACGCCCTCAGTATAACAATTTTTTTTCGCTCGCTTCTCTCGCTTGACGCATAATGGCTAATGAGTGGTTTAATTAACACATTGATAATTCCTTTTATTTGAAAACGGACTTTTTTACCCTATCAATGCACTACCCCCCCCCCCCCCCCCTCTCTCACCTCTTAGCTGAAATTCTGTATCCGCCCCTGGAACCCGTTCTAAGCAATGCAGATAAAGTGTCTTGCTCAGGGATACAAAGCATATGGTTATGGCGGGGATCAAACCCACGACGTTTGGATCATGGGTCCAACGTTCTATAACTAGACCACAGCGCTCCACATTACACACCTAATACGACTTTACTACACGTCAATATGGGCGAATATTGACGTTTCCTGTTACATTGAAAGCAAACGGAGATTGTAAATGCGTATGCAATAATAAAATGTATTATTCTCGTAACCATTAGAAATATCGTCCAAATATAGATTCTTTCTTCTGGATGCATACAAACTCCTTGTTTTGCCAAAGATCGCTCGGATCGCTGCAGAGGAAAATCTCATGTTGCCACGTGTATTTGTGGTTTTTTATGGCACACCCATTTAAAAACTTCAAATGTAACTGGAAACGTCAATATTCGCTCATATCCGAGGTGTTGTAATGTCATATAGGGTATGTAATGTACTTGGAACTACACACTCATTCGGGATTGGTACAAATAGAGATATAAAAATCGAACAGGAAAAGTAGGATTCAAGGACGACAGTCAACCACAAACACACATAGAAACAAAGAGCAACTTTAGAGATGAATAAAATGCCAAATAAGACATCACAAACACAAAAGGGTTGACAATAGGGCTACCACCTTGGAACGGTCGTGGCCAAAAAGGCCGCTGGGGGTTTAAACCAGGTTCTAGGGTGCAACAAACCTCACACTAACCTTACTTTCATCCCAATGAAACGGGATAGTGTAAATAAAGAAATCCTCGCCATGAACTATTCTCTAACCAACAAGGCAGCATTAATAGGCAATATAAGTGAAAAACAAAGATGCTCGTGTATATGTAAATACAAACACAAAATAGCCTAGAAAGCCACAAAGAAGGTACTCAGTGACCTGGCAGAAGCTAGAGCAACAATAGAACAAACCATTGAGGGCACGAAAAGACAAGATTGCAGACAAACATCAAACGTCACCGTCCTTTTGGGCTTTATGAAGATGTCATCATAGGATCCACAGCCTGTCCGGTCATCGTACAATTAAAGAGGAAAGCATAGTGGCGAACTGTAAATGGGTCCACCATGAAGCATGCAGCGCGTTGCAAAATATTTTGATAAACCTTTTAAAAAGTTTAACAAAGCACAGTTACGTTGTATTACGTCACAGGAAGTACGTGATAAAAACAAATCATAGTATTTTGGTTTCATTATCGAAAATTCCCACGATGTTATGAAAATTGTTTGTTTCAAATACATATATTTTATGAAAATAAAAAGTTAAAAGCTATATTTTCAGTCCCCTACCGGTGTGTCACCCGTCCTTCCGTCAGTTCGTCCCACAAATATAGATCCTGCGATAACGAGAAAAGTCTTTAAAATGTTTTTATGAAACTTGGCATGTTGGTAGAGGACAATGAAGGAATTATGCACGTTATTTTATTTTGCTGATCTGACAAAAAATATGGTTGTTATGGCAACGGAAATAGTAAAAATACACAAAATATATGGATCATTTGAAACAAAGGAAATGCTTAAGATAATTTAATGAAAATGTGTGTGTAGGTAAAAGATAGTGGGGAGATCATGCAGATCATTTTGTTTTATTAATATGACAAAAATTGTGGATGCTATGGCAACAGAAATTGTAAAATAATACACACAATACACTGTTACTAAATATAGAAAAATGGTTTCCGCTCAATAACTTTAGTTACGAATGAGATAATGGCATGAAACCTTATGAGTAGGTAGCTTATATGAACAGGAAGTCTGGGATTGCATTTGGGGTCGCTTGGAAGAATGTCAAGGTCACTGTTACTAAAAATAGAAATTGTTTTTTGTTCCATAATTTAAGTTAGGAATGACGTATTGGCCTGAAACTTGGTTTGTAGGTAGCTTATATAAAATGCAAATTTCGGATTGCATTTGGAGCCACTGGGATCAAGGTCACGGCCATTGTTACTAAAAATAGAAAAATGGTTTCCACTTGATAACTTTAGTTAGGAATGAGATATTGGAATGAAACTTAATGGATACATAGCTTATATGAAGAGGATGCTTGGGATTGCATTTTGGGTCACTGAGATCAAGGTCAAAGTCACTGTTACTAAAAATAGAAAAATGCTCAATAACTTTACTTAGAAATGCGATATTGTAATGAAACTTTATGGGTAGGTAGCTTATTTGAAAAGAAAGCTTGGGGTTACTTTTGGGGTCACTGGGTTCAAGGTCAAGTTCACTGTTGCTAAAATTATAACAACAGTTTCTGCTCATTAACTTTACTTAGGAATGAGATATTGGCCTGAAACTTGGTGTGTAGGTGGCTTATATGAAAAGCTAGTTTGAGATTGCATTTATGGTCAAGATCAAGGTCATTGTTATTAAAAAAATGCCCGGTAGGGGACGTGTATTGCTCTGCAATACTTGACCGTCTTGTTATTCTAATTATTCCTTCTTTATTATTAAAAATGCGTATGCAATAAAAAGGTTCTTTGATTTTATTGGAATAAATGCACTCGTCTCAAGTAGTGCACTATTAATCCGCGGATGAACTCGTGCATATTTCCCAATACAATTATAATAAGGTACAAATGTTGATTTACAAATACGCTTGTTATTAATTGTTGGTGAATTGCATATCGGGTCGGAACTTGCATGCATTTCATTTGTATAAGTGGTAATATACGTTCGGAACGTATATAGGTTATAAATATTGCTGTGTGGTATATGGGGTCAAACTCAACTGCGGAACTTGTATGCATGTCATATATATTGGCGTGTGGTATGTGGGTCGGAACTTGTATACATGCTATATATCTTGGTGTGTGGTATGTGGGGTCGGAACTTATATGTTGGAGATATATATCATGGTGTGTGGTATATGGGCTCGGAACTTTTATGTAGGATATATATCATGGTGTGTGGAATATGGGGTCGGAACTTTTATGTAGGATATATATCATGGTGTGTGGTATACGGGGACGGAATTTGTGTGCATGTCATATATATTGGTGTGTGATATGTGGGGTCGGAACTTTTATGTAGGATATATATATCATGGTGTGTGGTATATGGGGTCGGAAGTTTTATGTAGGATATAAATCATGGTGTGTGGTATACGAGGACGGAATTTGTATGCATGTCATATATATTGGTGTGTGGTATGTGAGGTCGGAACTTGTATGTAGAATATATCATGGTGTGTGGTATACGGGGTCGGAACTTGCATGCATGTCATATATATTGGTGTGTGGTATGTGGGGTCGGAACTTGTATGTAGGATATATATCATGGTGTGTGGTATACGGGGTCGGAACTTGTATGCATGTCATATATATTGGAGTGTGGTATGTGGGGTCGGAACTTGATGTAGGATATGTATCATGGTGTGTGGTATATGGGGTCGGAACTTGATGTAGGATATATATCATGTTGTATGGTATATGGGGTCGGAACTTGTATGTATGATATATAACATGGTTGTGGTATGTGGGGTCGGAACTTACATGTAGGATATATATCAAGGTTGTGGTATGTGGTGTCGGAACTTGTATGTAGGATATATATCATGATGTGTGGTATACGGGGTCGGAACTTGTATGCATGTCATATATATTGATGCATGGTATGTGGGGTCGGAACTTGTATGTATGATATATATCATGGTGTGTGGTATATGGGGTCGGAACTTGTATGTGGGATATAAATCATGGTGTGTGGTATACGGGGTCGGAACTTGTATGCATGTCATATATATTGATGCATGGTATGTGGGGTCGGAACTTGTATGTATGATATATATCATGGTGTGTGGTATATGGGGTCGGAACTTGTATTTAGGATATATATCGTGGTGTGTGGTATGTGGGGTCGGAAATTGTACGTATAATATATATATCATGGTGTGCGGTATATGGGGTCGGAACTTGTATGTAGGCTATATGTTATGGTGTGTTGTATATGGGGCCGGAACTTGTATGCATGCATATATATATTGGTGTGTGGTATGTGGGGTCGGAACTTGTATGTAGGATATATATCATGGTGTGTGGTATGTGGGGTCGGAACTTGTATGTATGATATATATATCATGGTGTGCGGTATATGGGGTCGGAACTTGTATGTAGGATATATGTCATGGTGTGTGGTATATTGGGCCGGAACTTGTATGCATGCCATATATATTGATGTCTGGCATGTGGGGTCGGAACTGATATGCATGATATATATCTTGGTGTGTGGTATGTGGGGTCGGAACTTGTATGCATGCCATATATATTGGTGTGTGGTATGTGGGGGCGGAACTTGTATGTATGATATATATCATGGTGTGTGGTATGTGGGGTCGGAACTTATATGTATGATATATATTTATCATGGTGTGCGTTATACGGGGACGGAATTTGTATGCATGTCATATATATTGGTATGTGGGGTCGGAACTTGTATGTAGGATATATGTCATGGTGTGTGGTATGTGGGGTCGTAACTTGTATGCATGTCATATATATTGGAGTGTGGTATGTGGGGTCGGAACTTGTATGTAGGATATATATCATGGTGTATGGTATATGGGGTTGGAACTTGATGTAGGATATATATCATGGTGTGTGGTATATGGGACCGGAACTTGTATGCATGCCATATATATTGGTGTGTGGAATGTGGGGTCGGAACTGGTATGCATGATATATATCTTGGTGTATGGTATGTGAGGTCGGAACTTGTATGTAGGATATATATCATGGTGTGTGGTATGTGGGGTCGGAACTTGTATGTAGGATATATATCATGGTGTGTGATATGTGGGGTCGGAACTTGTATGTAGGATTTATATCATGGTGTGTGGTATGTGGTATCGGAACCTGTATGTAGGATGTATATCATGGCGTGTGGTATACGGGATCGGAACTTGCATGCATGTCATATATATTGGTGTGTGGTATGTGGGGTCGGAACTTGTATGTAGGATATATATCATGGTGTGCGGTATACTGGGTCTGAACTTGCATGCATGTCATATATATTGGTGTGTGGTATGTGCGGTCTGAACTTGTATGTAGGATATATATCATGGTGTGTGGTATGTGGGGTCGGAACTTGATGTAGGATATATATCCTGGTGTGCGGTATGTGAGATCGGAACTTGTATGTAGGATATATATCATGGTGTGTGGTATGTGGGGTCGGAACTTGTATGTAGGATATATATCATGGTGTGTGGTATACGGGGTCGGAACTTGTAAGCATGTCATATATATTGGTGTGTGGTATGTGGGTTCGGAACTTGTATGTAGGATATATATCATGGTGTGTGGAATATGGGTCGGAACTTGTATGTAGGATATATATCATGGTGTATGGTATGTGGGGTCGGAACTTGTATGTAGGATATATGTCATGGTGTGTGGTATATGTGGCCGGTACTTGTTTGCATGACAAATATATTGGTGTGTGGTATGTGGGGTCGGAAATTGTATGTCGGATATATATCATGGTGTGTGGTATATGGGTCGGAACTTGTATGTAGGATATATATCATGGTGTATGGTATGTGGGGTCGGAACTTGTATGTAGGTTTTATATCATGGTGTGTGGTATGTGGGGTCGGAACTTGTATGTAGGATATATGTCATGGTGTGTGGTATATTGGGCCGAAACTTGTTTGCATGACATATATATTGGTGTGTGGTATGTGGGGTCGGAACTTGTATGTAGGATATATATCATGGTGTGTGGTATGTGTGGTCGGAACTTGTATGTAGGATATGTATCATGGTGTGTGGTATGTGTGGTCGGAACTTGTATGTAGGATATGTATCATGGTGTATGGTATGTGGGGTCGGAACTTGTATGTAGGTTTTATATCATGGTGTGTGGTATGTGGGGTCGGAACTTGTATGTAGGATATATATCATGGTGTGTGGTATTCTGGGTCGGAACTTGTATGTATGCTATATAATCTTAGTATGCGGTATATGGGATCGAAAGTTGTATGCATGCTGCATACAATTGGTGCGTGATATATGGGGCAACGGTCGGATCTTGTATGTCGGTTATTTAGCTCGGTATATGGTATATCGGATCTAACACTGTTCACGTTAAGTCATCCTCATAGTATATGCTATTAATTGCCTTTTTTTATAAATATTTGATACGAATATTTTAATTTGTCCTTTTATATCACTCGTGTGTCATTGTCTTGCTTTATAATTAACTGTTTCTGACTTAATTTTCCTTTTCATATGCAACTGGTATGGCCTTAGGAGGCTGAACATACATTTTTGTTTACTAGTATAAATAAGATCAATGTACTTGTCATCAGTGGTTCAATTATATATGTCAAATAAAAAATAAAACGCGTTTCAAAATATCTCTCCTTATCTCGGAAATATACGAGTAAAGTGTTGATGGTCCATCCAGATATATCTATAGCCTTATATAATATACATGTGAACTGTTTTCCGCTATTAATGACTTGACCTCAAGACGGCTTCCTTCCCGGCAACCTGCTTATCAGTAAACCGGTCCCACTTGTCAGTGTATCGATCTGCATTGTCTAGTATTATCGGATGGCCCTCATTGAAACGCTTGATTGATTGATTGTTCACTGATCTGACATCATTATAATTAGGAAAATGGTTATTGTTTCAATGACTTCTTTGTCAGTAATCTATATCTGATGTCTGACTCAATATTTAATTAATCTAAAGTGGCAATTGTTTGAGGAAATTAATAAAATGGAAACAGCATCAAACTAGGTCACAATTCATTTGAAAGGGCCCTGATATTTTTTTAAAAAGGTGAAAGAATTATCAAAATGTCATGAAAAATAAAGGAGATATGACCTATTGAAAATGTACAAAGAACATAAATGGAGGGCGGCCATCTTGGAACGATGACGTCTTCGCGCCTTTTTACCATATGTCATATTGACAAAATACATTTGAAAGCAAAGAAAATCACTACAGATTGATTAAAAATAAATTTACAGATGTAAAATGTATAAACGGTATGCTGTTTTTTCTTTGTAGTGATTTTCTTTGCTTTAAAAATACATGTTACCAATATGCCAGCTGGATAGCTTCCTCACATACATATTCCTAGGCCCATGAGGGATCGAACCCCAGCGGTGAGGGGCAAGTGAGACTCTATCCACTCGATTCCAGTCAGGACCATCTCAAATCTTACTTTTTTCTCTATGATTCAATACAATAAAACAACTATCTATTTCTGTTTCTGTCAACGGTTAAAACTATTCATCCTCGGGCTTTTGACCCTCAGCAGTGAACTATTGCGTCTCGGTCAATAGTTCACTGCTGAGGGTCAATAGTCTATCCCTTGGATGAATAGTTTTAACCATTGACCAAGGGAGTGACTATTGACCCGAAGCAGTAAACTATTAACCTCGACTTCTGTTAATTGCTGAGGGTCAATAGTCATTCCCGAGGATGAAAAGTTTTTAACTATTTACTGAAACAAATGTAGACGGTTGTTTTATTATATTGAATCGTATAAACTCCATTAGTTTGCTTACTTTTTGCTTACTTTTTTACATGACGTCACGTCATGGGAAATCGTAACGTCATTCTCAGACTATTGATCTGCAAAAAAAGACTATTGACAGCAAAACTAGATTGAACCAGATAGGAAACGTTCTAAAGTCAATAGTTCATACTAATGACTTACACGTGACTGCCTTTTAGCCAATGAAAACTACGTATTTAAAATGATATATAATAATTAGTGTGATAAACGACGAATGTAAATGTGAAATATTCCGCTAAAAAGTTTAATGTTGACGTCCTGAATAAAAAATAAGAGCACGATGCGGGTAATTTGACGAATAGTTTTATTTCTCCTTTCATAATTTTTTGAAATTGTTTTTGACAACTATAAACAGTAAACACTTTGCAGTATGCAAAATATCGTTATTTGGATTCTTGAAACGGGACAAGGGTTCACATTCACTGACTCTGAAAATTATATTTACCCTCTCCATATGGTTTCCAAACAGAGACAGTGAGACCATGTCCCAGTCAAGAATTAAATAACTAATGTTAATCAATATAGATTTACATTGTTTGTTGATACATCTTCTGTGTAAATAAAGCAGGTATAACAGGGTCACGGTCAATGACTGTACTTCTCCTGATTTTAACTACAGAGCATAACCACCCGTCATCACTCATGAAAGCATATGGAATTCAATAATTCATTTCCTAATGAGAAAATATAGAGAGGTCATAATTTATTTATAAACCTTGTCAGTATTAAGAAAAACACTAAGTTTGTCCGTTGACATGCCTGCCTTTTTTTTACGTAAAAATGCCATGATTTACGAGAATCTACGAGAATCAACAAGTGTTTGCTTTCCCATGCACTCAAGTTTCTCCAGTCTAATTATACACCATCTACTTTTTTGACTCCCCGTGTCTTAATCCACAGCTCTCAAATACACCATGTAAATTTGCTTGATTAAAACAATGCTTGAGATATCCGCCTGCCTGTATATTGTAGCTGTATATTAGACTAGTATAGGGAGTATATAGGGAGTAGCGGATAAGAGCAGGAAAGGTTAAGCACATTTTAATGGCTGACAAGTTATGCTTTGTGTAAAAGGAATTAAATAATAAAACAAGTAGAAGCTGTCATAGATATTAATAATTAACAGAAGGGGTCTCAGCTGTTACCAAAGCACACGGATTTATCAGAAAACATAAAAGAGTCACAAGAATGCATATGATGCTTTACTGGCTAAAAATCTTATAAAAGGAACGGAGGACGTGGGGTCAAAATCATGTCATATATGGCTGTGTTTTTTGTTGTTGTTGTTTTTGTTGTTGTTGTTTTTGTTTTTACCTTTCTGAGATTTTACAGTGAATTAAACATTCTGATCAAGTCTGGTAAACATGAAAAATGAAGGAGCTAGAATGTTAATAAAGCAAAACATAGCTAGTTTCATTCACTCTAAGTTCACAACTCTGCTCAAATGTGACTGGTTATTGAACTTGTTCAAGCTGTTATTCTTACAAACACTGTGATGAAGCCTGGTAAAGTTCGGGAGCTAGGGTTTTATCAAAGAAAAGTTAAAAAAAAAATAACTAAATCATGTAGCGGGATGATAAAAACGTTGTGTTTTGAACCTTCTCGCCTCTCATTGCTGCGTGTTCGAATCCAGCTTGGAGTTCGACTTGTAACCCCCGTCCGTCGGATGAGGACGTAAACCGGGCGGTCCCGTGTATCGGTCTATCCTCCGAGCACGTTAAAGAACCATAGGAATCTATTCGATAATAAGAGTAGGGCACGGTTCCCGGTTTCCTATGTATCCTTCCCCTCTCTCTAGGGCGGCTCTAACCTATACTGTGTTGATGAGCCTTTAAACAACATTCAATTCAATTCGACTTGTAAGTGAGAAAGCCAACCAAATAATTCACGGGCAAAAACTCTGCTGTTCCTTCTAGTCCGACATGGCTATATTTTGTCCACGCTTTCTTCTTTAAGAGATCATTTAAAATAAAATAAACTGAACAAAAAAGGTTTAGCAACACTTCTTTGGAACATAGATTAAACATATGAACATCGATATAATTGTTTTAAGATATTAGAAATGCTAGGTAAGGATGTGATTTTCAAACATTGGGTTATTTTATTATTTGCTAAGCGAAGTATCAGAATTACTTCCCATATATTTGAAACAACTTATTTCATTATACAAACGTATTGCTTTGAACAAATTTAATGTTTGTCATTGACAACAATTGGCCATCCTGTTATTTTTAAAAACCGCTGAAATGTGTTCACAAAGGAGTGTTATTCTCAAACAGGAGCATTCCAAATTTCGCACTTTTTAAATTACCTCCCTTTTCATTGAACTGAGAACGATTTTTGATAACCTATAGAAGTATGTCCCCAACCTATTTGCCTAATTGTTATCACAGATTTTGTTTACAAATGACTTTGTATCATTATTATTGGTCATTTATATGTCACTTTATTATTGAACCCGAACAAACACGGCTTTGTATCTCGTCTATGGAAATGACATGCATTGTATGTGCTAAATTTATTTTGCTCAGTATATATATATATATATATATATATATATAAAGATTGCGCAGGAGAGGGAATATGTTTATTGAATGAATTCAAGCGTTTATTGATCTAAACACTTGGACCAAGTAAATATCATATTAAAAACAATGAAGGAAGCGGACACATGCATACTATCTACAGTTTAAAGTGTGTTACCAGTTCTCTTGCTTGACGTTCAGCATATAAAGGGTAGTTCTTTATAGCTTTTTGTGTGGAGTGCTGTGGTTAAGTGGTAGAGCGTTGCACGTCGTGGGTTCGATCCCCACCATGACCATATGTGTTGTGTCCCAGAGCAAGATACTTTATCTGCATTTGCTTAGTACTAATACATCGAGAGTGATTAAATAAGTTCAGAGAGCTTTCTTTACAATCGATGTAAAATAATTAAGTTTAAACTAAAGGGTAGTTGTAAGAATTGTAATGTGACAGTGGGAGGAGTATTATGTCATGTGTTAATGGCGTTGTGTTCCAGTGTGGCAGCACTATAAAACGAACATTGAGCTCCAGTTCTAGAAGCAGAAAAGCTTCATAAAAATAACACTCGTTCAAAGTACATCATTGTGACGTTTCAAAGAGACGCAGTCTATGGCAATCCTCATTTATTTTAATCCGTTTTCCCCCAAACCCTCAAGTATTTATGTTAATCCTATGTTAATCATAGTAGAGATATTACACTCCATATATTTCTTTTTACAATAACGGATATCCGGAAAGAGAGATAATGCAATTCAGTTGCTGTTTACTTGGCTAGTGACATGTGTCCATGTTGATGAAATCTTATTTCTATATCCTTAATAAAGTAATGTTCAGCGGAAATAGAAAATACACGGGTGTAGATCTATCTTTGTGGAACTTATGTAAACCAATGAGAGTATGTCAACGTCTAAGCTGGTTGAAGTCCAGCAAATGTACACAATACTATCCGGATGATTTGTTATATTTGTATATTACATATTTGTCTGTGGTTTGTATAGGAAATACTGGGAATAGAAAAGCTATATCTGCTCGTTTGCTCTACTGGGAAATACTGGGAGATATTTCCCAGTACGGAACATTGCTCGGCCTTTTCCGTCAGTGGCGGGAATGCCAAATAATATATAGTTTAATATTAAACCAGTGTTTTTGAGATACTGAAAATATCTCCCTCATGAGAGAAATGGCCCCGATATAAGAACGAGTGCGGAGTTCTTATATCGGGGCCAATTCTCTACTCGTTCTTATATCGGGGCCATTTCTCTACCTCGGGAGATATTTCCCGTATCTCAAAAACACTGGTTATTAAACTCTATATGTTCTCTTTGTGGGTTCTCGTGTGTTTTGTTAGCATGTCCTGGTCCTGGGTTCAGGTTTGTTGTAGTTGTATGTTCTATTTTAAGATTATGTTGTGTTTTATTTGTATGTCCAGCTCGTGGGTTCTGGTTCGTTGTATTTGTACGTTCTGCTATAGGTTATTCTGTGTTATATTTATAAGTTCTAGTTATGTGTTTTCCTATGGTTTATTTGCGTGTTCTATTTGTGGGTTCTGGCGTTTTAATTGTATGATCCGGTTGTGGGTTACTCAGCGTTTTATTTGTATGCTCTGTAGATTCTTGTTTGTTGTATTTGTGTGTTCTGTTTGTTGGTTCTGGTGTGTTTTATTGGCATGTTCTGTTGGTGGGTTCTAGTGTTGTTGTTCTTTTTGTATGTCCTAGTCGTGGATTCGGGTTTGTTGTATTTGTGTGTTCTGTTTGTGGGTTCTGGTGTATTTTATCGATATGTTCTGTTGGTGGGTTCTAGTGCTGTTGTTCTTTTTGCATGTCTTGGTCATGGGTTCTGGTTTGTTGTATTTGTCTGTTCTGTTTGTGGGTTCTGATGTGTTTTACTGGCATGTTTTGTTTGTGGGTTCTGGTGATGTTGTTCTTGTTGTATGTCTTGGTCGTGGGTTCTGCTTTGTTATATTTGCATGTTCTGTTTGTTGGTTCTGGTGTGTTTTATTGATATATTCTGTTGGTGGGTTCTAGCGTTGTTGTTCTTTTTGTATGGCCTGGTCGTGAGTTTTTATGGGTTTTTTTGTGTATATTCTGTGGGTAAGGTATTCTGTTTTGTTTTATTTATCTGACGGACGAGGCTAAGGAAGAAGTGTCTTTCTGACGGAATTACAAATGAAACCCAGTGGTCCCGTGAGACTTGAATACGTGATCTCCGGTGTCCACCCCTCTATCCACTGACCTCTCTGTTACAATCTTGTGTATGCCAAAAAATGAAATAGCTAGTTTGTGGTGAATACCTAACATCTATATTTTGTAGCATGGCCACTGAAAATTATCTTTGTAATAGCACAGGTGTAAATCGTTTAATTGAAAATAACACCTGTCAGAATAACTGTTAGAATAACAGTTAGAATAACAAGTAACAATATGACAGGGAGCTGAAATGGACATGCTACAAAACAAATAGAGTATCGTTTCATTGAGTTGGTTAATTTAAACACATGTCCTCGATGGGCTACGCCCATCTCGATGTTTAAATTAACCACCTCAATGAAACCATACTCCATCTATTACTTAATCATAAAATGCCTGTGTTCTTTTATTACATTTTCGGTATTTTCAAAATGCTACCATGTCACTCATGTCGAATTATCTTATGCATTACACTATAAGGTAATTACTACACCTTTATGCCGATTGTAGAGTACGGCTGACTGCATTTATATCTCTGTCAGCCATTTTGTTCTTTTCTTTTTCGCAACACAATTAGATATTTACACGTGCCTAGATTACTGTTACACATTTTCATTTGTTATGAAACTGATTCAGATTCATTGTAAACATACTTTCTGGCGGCATTCTCATTCATTTTGTTTTATATAGCAACTGTTCGAAGAGCCAATCAGACGTGGTTTTCGCGTAAAAGATCGCTATAAAGTTCTCTAATTTGCAACTA
Source organism: Cyrtodaria siliqua (assembly GCA_037043455.1). NCBI lineage: Eukaryota > Metazoa > Mollusca > Bivalvia > Adapedonta > Hiatellidae > Cyrtodaria > Cyrtodaria siliqua. The sequence goes on along the minus strand of JAWPHD010013595.1, from coordinate 44,716 downwards.
GACATACTTCTGGTCTTATGTTATGCAAGGCAATCTGTTAGTTCTTACAATGTTGCAGTGTGTGTACGGCAAGCTGTTGGATGATTTGCAATAATTAATATAACATGATAGCATCATCATTGATTTGGAATATCTAATTTAAAGGTAGCCTCGATCACACAGCTTACTTCTGATTTTTTCGCTACGATATGATTCAGAACCAAGTTCTTAAGAAATAAGGAAGTTTGAAATCATTTAAGGTTGGGGCGATTTTGATGAAAATTTGAGATTCAATGAGACCCAAAACAAACGTGTTTTTAAGAAGCAGAAAGTAACGCCAACAAGTGTCACTGTTGCATCAACCATTGCCAGTGTACGTTTATTAGTAGGTCAACTGTATTGAAATTTTGGATTTTGCGACGGTATATCAGTCGTTTAATGGTCGCAAACCGTGTTTAATGGTGACGCCCACGACTGGTCGCAAATCGTGTTTAATGGCGACGCCCACGACGGTGTATCAGTCGTTTAATGGTCGAAAATCGAGTTTAATGGCGACGACCGAGACAGTGTATCAGTCGTTTAATGGTTGCAAATCGTGTTTAATGGCGACGCCCACGACGGTATATCAGTCGTTTAATGGTCGCAAATCGTGTTTAATGGCGACGCCCACGACGGTGTATTAGTCGTTTAATGGTCGCTAATTATGTGTAATGACGACGCGTCAGCGATTATTAAACGACTGATATACCGTCGCAATAGTCAAATTGTCAATACTGGTTAGCCCGTTTCAAACTCATTTCGTTGTTTTTGACAGTTTACTCACAAACGCATTGCATAAAACATATGATGACGTCACGTTTTGACGTTTGAACGTCATTTATCATGTCGATTCTGTATAATCTGCCGAGAAACAGGGTGTCTGAGATTTTCCTATCCCGTCAGGTGCACCTCTTTTGATGACGTCATGGTATATTTTATGACGTCTAGATTTTTTGAACGGAAAAAAATGGGGAAAAAACGTAAATTAAACGATCGACATGATAAATATAATATAATGTTAGTGCCTGATCGTATCCAGTTTATCAAGTTCGGAATCTAACCTGATAAACTGGATGAGATCTGGCACTAACATGACTGGATTTGCAACAGTTTATGCACTACTTAATAGTCGCAAATGGTTTGAAAGTCAACCAATCGGATTGCAGGATTTTGGCAAGTGCGTAAGCATTACAACATGACGTCATGTAAAAGTCGACTATGAGCGTAAAAATGCGAGAATAAAATCATCTAAACCCTAGTGGTTATTTGGTCTAATCTGCTCATACCGTTATATGCAAGTGAGACATATGCATGGAACATCTTGAAGCTTCGTATCAAGCATTAACATTAGCAAGTGGTTATTCGGTCTAATCTGCTCATACCGTTATATGCAAGTGAGACATATGCATGGTAAATCGTGAAGCTTCGTATCAAGCATTAACATTAGCATCTCGATTTATTAATTCCGCATCATGCCAACTATTCTCTTTATACTATTCTTACAAATAATATTAATGACTGACACGAGCTAGATTATTATATCCCCAACAGGAAAATGATGGCCGCTCAGATGAAGCTGTCATCGTTTTACCGAGAAGCCTAAACCAATGTGCCCATAGCACGTAGTGTATATCCTGTTGGTATTTTAATGGTTTAAACAATGTTTTATTCAATAAATTTAATGTAATTTTACTATCATATGAAACACAAATATAATATGTTAAATAAAACAAATAAATATATAAATACACACGTGTAATACAACCTGGAACGATTTTGATTGTTTGAGTTAAACCTGTAACACTACGCAAGTTTATTAAAACTATTTTATTTTTTTATAAATTCACTCAGATCTGAGTCATAAACTTATTATTTGTGACTTCCTGAAGGAAGTCAGACTATATAAATCCTTATAATATGTTCTTGTATATATTTACTTTTTTATATACCCCTTTTCGGACATTTGTTAATTTACATATATAGTTTATATTACTACCATATCATCCCTTATTTTGTAATAGTTTTACCTGATATATTTACATTAATTTTTAATTAATCCTTCATTTCTTCATCTTTTATCAGTTTTTGCGCACAATATGACCTATTTATGTGTCGACGTGCCGTAAAACACCATTCATTCATTCATTCATTATTATTTGTGACAGCTTATGAAAATATAATGCACGTTATACAAAACATTGTTGTTGGTTTGTTAAAAAGTTGGCGTAAATTGCTATTTTATAAAGAGGTAAAACACGAACTGTTTTATACGCAACGTTATGTGTGAGACGCGACGTTACGACGTCACATATTTTATGACGTTTTGGCGCTGAAGTGTGTCTGAGGTCGTGGCGGTTCTATGTCCATCTGAATTAATTATTACTAATTTGATTGCAATGTTATGTGATAAAAAGGATCTTAAACTCGTTCCCATTCCATATAAGATTTAATGAAACTCGTTATGAATTATTTTTATTTAACTCGCCAAAAGGCTCGTTAAAATTAAAATAATTCATAACTCGTTTCATAAATCTTATATGAAATGGGAACTCGTTTAAGATCCTCTATATATCAAATTGGAAGAATAACAACCACAACAGCACCAAAACGGCACTAAGACGACCATCGACACAGGGTGTCTTAAAGAGTGAATCCACATAGACACCGACGGAAGGTTTCGCCATCGACTATTTGGTCGCATCAGCTATAACCAAATGCAAAACCAAAGATGTTACCTATTTCATGTAAAACAAAAGCACGTAAAGAATTGCAATACATGCCGCAGACGTACACGGTGAATACTATATAAATCGAGGTTATGCCATTTGCTGTGAAGCACTTTATTTACAGGTTAACGAATCATTTACTATTGTTAATCGCGATTTTATACATCCTACAATATGGAATATACATTTATTTCCAACCAAACATCACACGTAAATCTTCCATACTGATGGATTTTATTTTTTGTATGACGATTAATTCGCCATTATTGCCGATCCATCATTCATGCTTTCTCCACAGGAAGTCTCATAAAACACGGGAGTTAACAACTCTCGCGAGAACTGACAGTTTGCCCACCGATTTTTAAATCTTCATCTGATAAGGTAATAAATGTCCTACGCTGTCCGAGGGGTCACCTTATTATTCTGCTTCCCTTTGACCAAAGCCCCACGCGCCCAGCAGGACAATGGTTTTAACGCAGCCATCGTCAAATATTTACATTCCGATTTTCACAGCGCGGAACATTGGTGTAATAAAGCAATAGCGGTAAGGAAAGCTAGACAAGCTCTCGGCGCGTAAATAAATTTGTTTCGCGCCGCATGGGCCGTCAGCTGACCTTGTAGTAGACATAACTAGCCGTATAATGAAATGTGAATACAGTAATGATGCGAATATGATGAACACGTAAAGGTTGGAAGATGCAGGGGTGCTAGCTAATTAAAGCGTTTGTCTTTGACAACGTTAATTCAAAGGTCTTGTAGAAACTGTTCAAAGATTACTGGAAGCGGATTCTCTCACAAGCAGCTACATAACCAAAAACAAAAATAACGTTGAGCAGATCATGGGAAAATAAAAGATTAAACGCAATTCATATCAAGACAACATTACTATTCACGTAGTACGAGATTAGTAGATAATTCATTTTTTATTAGCTCAATCACGAGACAATGTAAACATTGTACGGCAGAATGTGTACAACTGTGAGAGAGTAAGAAATTCTCGGAATTCGAATCAAGAAGCGAAGCATCCACCCACGTAGCTTCTTTTACGTTAAGATTAGAAGTTAAAGGTGCTATAGGCGATCTGAAAAAGTGCCAATCAAAATACAAGTAAAAAACACAATAGTATGCTTCAGTTTCATACGGAATGTACATATGCATTTAATTAAACAGGAGGTTATCTTTGGTTTCATTATTGTTTATGAAGATGTTTGGTCTGTAAATCTCGACGACACATCTTTGCTTTTGTCGCTAAATCACAATTATCAGTTTAAAAGGTTGTTATATTGCTACAGCTATACTTATACTGAAAGAAATAAGTTTAGCACGGTATTTTGCATATCTAGCTTAAAGTAACTGAATGTTTATTTTATAATGTGAAGCATTTTGATAACTTTGGCATGTCAGAAGGTGTTCTTGCTTGTCACTTATTATGTGTGATTCAAAGTAAGAATCAGAGTTATCTCCCATTTATATAAAACAAAAATTTTCACATTAAAAATAAGAATATTATCAAGAACAGCGTTAAACTTTATTAATTAACTATTCTGGGTTTCGAGTGATAAAAAAAACAAAAACAATTGACATTAACCTTGTCATTATAATGAAATTACGAACCAAAGTTTTAAATTTTAAAATGATCTCCCTTTATATTTAAATAAGAACGAAATTATAATTTCTGTAAAGCAGGTACATTAAAACATGTTGCTACTTTTTTCACAGATATCGATTAAAAATAGTGTCCTGCATATATTTGTTAATTGTGTTAATTATATTGTTAATGGCGGCTGAAGCACATAGCCTTGAATAAGCTCAATGGGATTTACCATGTTATTTACTTGCTAAACATTTCTTTCAGTATATAATGATAAAGTGTACTTCGAACACAAAACAAGAATTCATAAGAGCCTAAAAGCATCTTGTGTATTAAAAGCAACGCAGAAACTAGCTGAGTCGTCTAGTTTTCCAGAAACTAGCTGAGTCGTCTAGTTTTCCAGACTAAATTATTTCATAAACAATCATCAAACCGTACGGAATATATTTATCTAGTTTAGAGAATACGACAATGAATATGAAACTGGAACCACACACAGACCTAATAACAAATATTTATTAATATGTCTGTGCTGAAACACACTATTATGTTTTATTCGTATTTGGGTTGTTGTCTCTGTTTCTTCCAGATCGCCTCCAGTCCCTTTAACATTTCTATGTTGTTAGTAGATGTTACACAAGTGTACCGATAGCACAACATAAAGGGACACAAGACAATTTTGAAGTTTATATCACTCATTTAAATTAGAACCTCGAGCTATTAATCCAGTATAATTTTGACATTAAACCTGCTTGCATATAATTAAATAGAATGTTGAGTTTTCATGTTTTTCTTCTTATTCTACCATAGGTTTAAACGTATTGTAGATGGAGTATAATCACCAGTTGAAAATATGCAAAAACAATTCGCTTTATATTATTCTTTATATAATTCAAAGAAATCTTATAATTCATATTAATGACTGAATAAATGTAAGCTATGTGAAAGACTATGACTGAATAAATGTAAGCTATGTGAAAAACTATGACTGAATAAATGTAAGCTATGTGAAAAACTATGACTGAATAAATGTAAGCTATATGAAAGACTATGACTGAATAAATGTAAGCTATGTGAAAGACTATGACTGAATAAATGTAAGCTATGTGAAAAACTATGACTGAATAAATGTAAGCTATGTGAAAAACTATGACTGAATAAATGTAAGCTATGTGAAAGACTATGACTGAATAAATGTAAGCTATGTGAAAAACTATGACTGAATAAATGTAAGCTATGTGAAAGACTATGACTGAATAAATGTAAGCTATGTGAAAAACTATGACTGAATAAATGTAAGTTATGTGAAAAACTATGACTGAATAAATGTAAGCTATGTGAAAGACTATGACTGAATAAATGTAAGCTATGTGAAAGACTATGACTGAATAAATGTAAGCCATGTAAAAAACTATGACTGAACAAATGTATGCTATGTGAAAAACTATGACTGAATAAATGTAAGCTATGTGAAAAACTATGACTGAATAAATGTAAGCTATGTGAAAGACTATGACTGAATAAATGTAAGCTATGTGAAAAACTATGACTGAATAAATGTAAGCTATGTGAAAAACTATGACTGAATAAATGTAAGCTATGTGAAAACTAACTGGACGCCGCGAGTTTTTAAACACAATCAAGATTGCCGTGTGTTCCTTTAAAAATCGTGAACATATTGGTATTAAGCAAGTTATATGAATCATTATTAAGTACAAAAACATGATAGTTTATAAATTACCGGTATCAATTCTTATCGATAATTTATAGCTGTAGTGTTTTTGTAGAGGTGAATAACAAACAACATGTCAGTGGGTTGAACGATGACCTAGTAGGAACCCTCCATCCAGCAATGCGGAGATAATACTAACCTATAAATTCTGCTACTGTTTAGCCAGTTCACAAATGAGGGGTATTCCTCAAATTTCCAAGGTTTGATGAATTGTACAACATTACCACAATAGACATAGATTGGCAAATAAAAAGATGGCATCGTTCTTATCTGAATGCATTTCGCTATTTGTTGACAAATTGTTCTCTTTCTCTTTGTTTCTGGTAGATATCATTTTATATAAACATATTTTCGTTCGTTCTGAAATCTGTCAGAATATCTCAAGATGTGATTGGTTAATAACCTGAGCAGTTATCACAGCGAGACGTTATAATGCTGGTGCATATGCCGTTTCATTGCAATGCTGACATAAATGTCATTTCATTGTAATGCTGGTAGTGCCAGGTATCTATGCAGTTTCATTGCAATACATGTACATTTGTCGGTACGTTGCAATGAAGGTGTATACGCCGTTTCATTTCAATGCTGGTATATATGAAATTATGAAGGCATAAAATGACAAGTAATTCGAGTTATCATATGGCACTATATGAAACTTAATATTTTCGACTGTCCGGAATATAATAAATATATGTTGGTCTGAAAATTCAACTAATTCTAACAAATTATAATGCTATATTAAATACATAAAATCAGCCATGGCCAATTCTGCCAAAAAATAAAAGCATAGTAAAAGATAATTCTAACTTTGTTTTCAATAAATTCCACTTTTTATGATAAATGCCGTTTCCTTGTAATGCTGATACATATCCTATTTCATTTCAATGCTGGTACATAATTATGTCGTTTCATTTCAATGCTGATATATATGCCGTTTCACTGAACTGCATGTACATTTGTCGTTTCGTTTGCAATGAAGGGGTATAGGCCGTTTCGTTTCAATGCTGGTATATAATTTTTATGTCGTTTCATTGCAATGAATGCACATTGGTCGGTTCGTTGCAATGACGTTATATACGCCGTTGCATGTCAATGCTGGTACATGTGCCGTTTCTTTGCAATGAATGTACATTTGTCGGCTCGTTGCAATGAAGTTGTATACGCCGTTGCATGTCAATGCTGGTACATGTGCCGTTTTTTTGCAACGAATGTACATTCGTCGGTTCGTTGCAATGAAGTTATATACGCCGATTCATTTCAATGCTGGTACATATGCCGTTTCATTGCAACGATTGTACATTTGTTGGTTCGTTGCCATGAAGGTGTATAGGCCGTTTCGTTTCAATGCTGGTATATAATTGTTATGTCGTTTCATTGCAATGAATGCACAAGGTGCATAGGCCGTTTCGTTTCAATGCTGGTATATGATTTTTATGTCGGTTCGTTGCAATGACGTTATATACGCCGTTGCATGTCAATGCTGGTACATGTGCCGTTTCTTTGCAATGAATGTACATTTTGTCGGCTCGTTGCAATGAATGTACATTTGTCAGCTCGTTGCATGTCAGTGCTGGTAAATGTGCCGTTTCTTTGCAACGAATGTACAGTTGTTGGTTCGTTGCCATGAAGTTGTATACAGCGTTTCATTGCAACGAATGTACAGTTGTTGGTTCGTTGCCATGAAGTTGTATACAGCGTTTCATTGCAACGAATATACATTTGTCGGTTCGTTGCAATGAAGTTGTATACGCTGTTTCATTTCAATGCTGGTACCTATGCCGTTTTATTGCAATACAGGTATATATATATAGCATATATATAGATATAGATATATCATGTTTTCATTTCTTCACAGGTACGTAAAGATACGTATTCCTTTATTTAAAGGAGATTCACAGAAAAACTGTCTAGGGCTCCTTTGCCTCCTGGGCACAAAAAAGCTACCCCCGTGACAAACTTCTTTAATTTAATATTTGTGCTGAATCATACATGCGATATGTGACTCACATAGACCCCGGTTAAAACCCCGGTTAAAAATAGTCACATACAGTAGAAAAGTATCACACACTCCAAACTGTTTGCATACAACACATCTTTTAAGATTGTTTTTGACAGCGTACATACAGTACTCTGACGAGGGAAACAAACATGAAAACGTGTAAGCAAGTAAGAGAGGCGATAACTTCTATGCATAACTTTTGTTGGACAGAAGTAGACTTCGAACATTTTGGTCACCGGACTTATGTATTGACAATGATTCTGTTATTGCAGACGAACACTTGCATTTTTAAATCAGTGATGTGTAAGTCTTGTTATATTAAATTGTCTGAAGGGACGTTTTGGGATTAGTGCGAGAACGGGTAATAAAGTTTTCTGTTTTTCTTTAAACAAATTCTCAAATGTACATTTTCCTCACAAACATTAGCTGCATTAGTATTTTATTGTATTTGTTAACAAATCTTCACATTTTTAACTCTGAAATAATGCGCAATCCGCTACAAATACAAGATAAATGGAAACCGTCGAAAACGCAAGAACGTCGAAAACATGCGACGCCGATATACGAAAAGTGATAAATGTAAGCCTCTGGTGAATATCTATTACTTTTCAATACGAGCCAAATACAACTGAAATTCTATGTTAGTAAACATTTAAAAAAGAATCATGTAAACTGGTTTAACTAATATAATTTACCTGAAGAAATGGAAACAACAGCTCACGTCTGCTGCGGTCAAAATACAAATGGAGGATTTTTTGTCAAGGGAAGTAACTTTGTCATTATAAATACAACATTCTGTTGATAATGTATTGCATAAAACATAAATGTGTGTATGTGTAATTCAAATGGTTGATTCGTGACACTTTAAGTCGTCGAACTGTAGCATATGTAACCAGCTAGCATACTATAGCAGTTGGACGGAAATTATAAGGATAGTAGGAAGTAGTGTATTTGTATTGTAGAACCATTCTTTGCATGATGTATGCCAATATGTCGTTTCCGGCATTGCTATGCTAGTATATATGCCGTTTTATAGCAATGCTGGTTTAAATTATACCGTTTCATTACAATTCTGGTATAAATGCGGTAAAAATTGCAATTTTGGTATATATATGCCTTTCATTCCAATGTATGGCAAGCCGTTTTCCATGTAATCACTAGCTGGTGATATCGCTATTTCAATTACCGATATCAAAATGTCAAAATTATTCATATCAAAAATTCATTTATTGATATCGCTAATTCTGTTAGCGATATCGGTAATTCAATTCTTGATATCGCTAAATACCATATATTTCGATATCGAGAATTACATTTTTGATATTGCTAATTCTCAATGTTTGATATCGCTAATTCCTTTATCGATATTGAAAAATGATTTAGCTATATCAACAAAAAAGCAAATATTGATATCAACAATTCGATTTTTGATACCGATAATTCAATTTTTGATATCGTTAATATAGTTATTTTAAGAGTGAATGTGGGCTTCTCCCTTTTAAAAAAAATGGCATTGCTTCAAAAGGATACCAGTCTCGTGCTCAATTCAACATGGCGGGGATCTGCATCCAACAATGCTCTTGTAAACATTTCATTACAATATCGGTATACTTCATTATCTATTACATGAAATAATTAGCAAAATGTATGACAAGAGAGATGATTTTAATTTTGACATTGTTAATTATCCCCACTTGGATGGGGATGTTCCCCGAGCAACTTCTTATGGGGTGTATATGTCTCAACTTATTCGTTTTTCAAGAGCTTGTACTCGAGTTGAGGACTTTAATATTCGTAATCTTTGTATAACTAAAAAGCTACTCAATCAGGGTTACCACTACCCTAAACTTCCTAAAACCTTTGCAAAATTTTATTATCGTAACTATGATCTTCTTTCCAAATATAAAAGTAATTTAAGGACTCTTCTGCGACAATCTTCTTCTATCACAACCTGACTTCTATGGTGATGTGATTTATAAACTTCGTAAGATTCTTGGTCATGATCACTTTCATACTATCTCTGTTAAACTTGTTAAAAAGTATATCAAAAGAGTTTATGACCCGATCATTTAGCAACGTACTGCATGCTTGGTGGTGGACCCTTTTACAGTTCGCCACTATGCTTTCCTCTTTAATTGTACGATGATCAGACAGGCTGTGGACCGTACGATGACACCTACCTAAAGCCCAATGGGACGGTGGCGTTTGCTTTTTGTCTATAAACTTTCTTGTCGTGCCCTTAATGGTTTATTCTCTTGTTGCTCTGGCTTCTGCCAAGTCATTGAGTACCTTCATTGTTCCTTTCTAGGCTTTTTTTTTTTTGTATTATATTTACACGAGCATATTTGTGTTTTACTTATATTGCCTATTGATGCTGCCTCGTTGGTTAGAGATTAGATCATGGCGGGGATTTCTTTATTTACATTATCCTGTTTTAATGGGATGACAGTAGGGTAAGTGTGAGGTTTGGTCCACCCTAGAACCGGTTTAAACCCCCACTGGCCTTTGTTGCCACTGACCGTTCCAAGGCGGTAGCCCTATTGTCAACCCTTTTGTGTTTGTGATGTCGTTTTCAATTTTTATAACTTTTGCCTTCTCGTTTGTCCGTTTGCGTGTTTGTTTTTGTGTTTAGTGGTTGACTGTCGTCCTTGAATGCTGCTTTCCCTGTCCGATTTTTTTATCTTTCTTTCTTTGATATCGAAAATTGAATTACTGATAATGTATGGGGATATCGCTAAGTGAATTTGTGATATCGCTAATGCAATTTCAAAAATTCAATAAGCGATATCCAGAAATGAGAAAATTAATTATTGATATCTGAAATTGAATTTGCGATATCTATAATTGAATTAGCGATATCGAATATTTTATATCGCTAATTCAATTTTTGATATATATTTTTTTTTTATACCGTTAATTAATTTTTGATATCAGTAATTTTCATTTTTGATATCAGTAATTTAGCGATATCGTTAAAAAGTGATTAAATGTGAATACGGCTTGCCATAGCAACGCGTGTACCTTTGTCGTATCATTTCTTTTGTTTCAATTAATAATCAAACGAAAATAAAATGGCCCTATTATATACAATTTTCAAGGTATACTTCCGATATAATTAACTGCCACCTTATGTATTCTTTATTACGGAATATTGAAATTCCATAGGGTCTGCTCCAATTATTCTTTTGACATGGGGTCTGTTCCAATTATTCGTTTAAAGGCTCTTACTTGACGTCACACATAACGACACTTGTTTTACCTGAAACATAGAAGGGGACACAGCCGTTTCTTCTCCGTATATATCATATATAATCGATTTGTTACATTATTGAACTTCTTTAGAGATGCGTTTTTTTATCATAGCTTTATTAGTATGCATTTATTCTTGTAGTACCGGCTTGCTGAGTAATCAGTGTTCGTAACTGGATCTGCTTGGAAGAATGGGCTGTAACATACGGTAACTCATGGAAGAACATATTAGGAGACAACTTAGTTAAAAATGAGATGAAGGAAAATGAACATGTCACAGCCAGGGCTCGAGCCCACGCTGCCGTATCTGCTTAGTATGGTCTGTAACGTACGGTAACTCATGGAAGAACATATTGGGACAGACATGAGATGAAGGAAAATGAACTTGTAACATCCAGGGCTCGAGCCCACGCTGCCGTATCTACTGAGAAAATGAAGCCGCTGACAGAGTGTCAAAAATAGATTATTTAACTACTGGAATTCCTTCAAGAAATGATAGGCGTGATTTGTTTTCACGAACGAGCGGATGTACCTATTACATTTTAAATCAGTTGGTATATGATTTTCACCGAAATGCTATTTGTTGAACTTTCTCAACAATTTACGTCAACAATTTATTGATGTCGTGACTAAACGTTATAGTCATTTTTCAGTCCCCAGTTAATATTAGTGATTATGAATTTTCTTTCACTGAGAAATCCTGATCTTTCCGTCATGCAAGTGTAATAAACAATGGAAATACTATGTGTAATTTGAAATTATTATTGGTAACTAGCAAACGTAAATGGTAAGGATCATTATGCTTCGTGCATGTTGACCAACCCTTGTCACTGGAGACTGGAGTCTGCATTCTATTCAAGTATATGAATATATGAATGATTTTCCTTAAAAGTGACAACTGGCGATATAAGTGATGACATTATTATAACCAAATTAAACAAACATCATCTCGTGGAGAGAAGCTTAAAATAGGTTACTGGCGCACTGCTGGAGCGATGGTAGTTGCGTAAAGGAGTTTCACATGCACGTGTAAAAAATATACATAACGAACATCACAATACATTTGGATAGATACAATAGTATTCAACTGAAAGTTGCACTCCTACAACAGAAAGTTGTGTGTTTCGTCGCAGCGCGATGCAATCCATAAAACTATATCTTATTAAACTATCCCAATCACCCAAGACCGGAATGCCCCCCTTATCTTCGGCCTCACACGAATTTATGACTTTCTAAAACATAAAATCGGTAACACCTTAATCTACATGTTATTTAATCCAGAGCTTATCTACGTACACAAAATTATGGAAGCGAATACATGGAAATAACTCATAAAGAAAGACTTCAACATCACTCACTGTGCAATGCCGAAGACTGGGAGTCTGAGCGGAGAAAATTTATTATTTCATGGAAGTGTGATAACAGGTGGTATAAAAACAAATGTAAGAAATGAGGGGCATAGCAAATGTTACAAAAATGAAAGAAATATACTACTTGGTAGCATTAAGCTAGAATCAGTCTTGATTTTAGTGGTATGTGTGGCATTGTTGAGCTCATATACGCTACTATAATTAGGTATGATGCCACCAATTGTTTGGGATTTGCCTAAAACAAGTTGAAGTGAAAATCTAAATAATTTTCATATTCAGGGTGATTGTTACTAAAATATAATATTTTTGATGTCGTTTGACTGTCATTTGATATAGTGTAGGGACAAGAAATATCATTCTCCGACTTCTGTGGATTTCAGATTGTTTTCCTTGACATTCATATGCCCATATACTAGTATCGGCAAATAATCGTTTGATTTGCCAGAACAAAAGAAGGTATTTTGGAGCCCGTTATGAAAATGCAACACAAAATTTACATATAAAGCTACAAATGCCTCTGACATTCAATGTACGTTATAGGAAAATGTGTCCTTAAAGGAACGCTTTAGACCCGTGAGGATAGAACAAATACATATAAAATTGACAGCGATAGTGAAATATAGATACAACATTATACCAACAACTAACATAATTAACAGAAAGGTATCATATGTATTAGGTAACAATTAATACTTTAGCAGTTAATGTTGTTGTTATTTTGATTTCACCGCAAAATGTGCAGAGAAGGTGACTGAACCATCACATTGAATCGCTAATATGTTCATGTACATATTTGTATTAATGAATATATAATATTGGATTTAAATAACGTGGCAAATGGAAAGCTTTTGACTAGTACATACATGTATATACATAGTTTGTAATAAAAAAAATATCCTCTTTTAACGTACACATGCAACTTTAGAATAACAAAAAAACGGCTATTGTAACTGTATTACTTATACTCCATTGATTTTCTAATTGCAAAGGCTTTATATATAAAGACGCTAAGGTTTTGAAGTGTCCAAATCCCCAAACCTCAGAGCCATAAGTTAGAATAGGAACAATACGTTTTTCGAACAAATCAAGTTTGTGCTGTACAGTGATATCTGTAAATTTGTATAGGCATCTATTTAGTTTAATGGAACTAAAATATTGCTTTTTGAGCCTGACCAGCTAATGTACATTGTGTTTCATGAAAAGATCCACCTTGAGTAAAAACAATTCCTAGATGCAAAATAGATTTAACAATTTCTATCTAATTATCATCATATGTGAATCGAATATCTCCATATGATAGACCAGCCTTCCTAAAAACGATAACTTTGTTTTCAATACATTTACTTTTAATTTCCAGTGCTTGCAGTAATCAAGAAGAATGTCAAATCCTTTGTGTAAACCCTGTGCAGTTTCTGAAAAAAATCACAATATCATCAGCATATAGCACAATAAAAAATTCGATCATATCTACGTCAATACCATCAAACCCTTTCAAGATAAATTCTTCTTCTATGTCATTTATAAACATGAAGAAAATTAATGGGGACAAACATTCACTTTGACGTACTCCTAAAACACATGTGAAGTCTTCACTGACATATAAAACATCAACCGCCAATGACGTTAAGGTTTAATTACACTAAATCAGCCGAATGTGCTCGCCTGGTGTAATGGAAAGTAGTTATGTATTAAAGAGTACTAATCATTTTGTTTCTTTAAAAGAAATTGTAGTGCAGCTTTCTGTTATTTTTGGCTGTAACTGTATTCTGAGAGATGATATTTTTATGATTATTTGTAAGTTCAAAGTCCCTAGATGTCAAACAGGGGTGATGTAGGAGTTACACTCTTGGCCATAACATAATTATATGGCGAACTCTAGAACCTGATTTAAACTCCAGCGCCCTTTTTTGCCAATGACCGTTCTAAGGCTGTAGCCTATTTCCAACCCGTCATTGTCTGTGAAAACATATCTCGCCTTTTATTCATTTGTAACTGTTGTTTCTTTGCGTGTTTTTCGTTGTCTGTTGTCAATGAATCCTACATTCCCTGTTCGACTTTTATATCTACTTTTCTAGAGTTTACTGGTGTCGTAATACTAACACAGTTAGATTTTGGTCAAATAATTAATAATTCGGACAACCACATCACAATGGTCTGTTCCAGATTGTATACCTAGGCCTCATTAAGGAATAACTTTTAAATCAAATTTACAACCGTCCCCTTCCAACCTAGAAAGTTAAAGTTACTCGCACACATACGCATTTCACTCCGTATATCAAGAGCATCACCTCCGAAATGAATTACCCACCCCCACACCACCACCACCATAGTCCACGGATTTTTATTAACCTCCCTCTCTCTTTTTATCTAAGGAATTATATACCCTTCTGAAAACATGTACCTCAACCAGAAGTTGTTTTCCTTTTTTACCCCATCTCTTCCTGCCTTTTTTTATCAAGTACTTCTCAGCCCTCTCACCCCGTCACGCGGCCAAATTTCCTTCCCATCTCCCTTTCCTAGCTTTTATTTTACCCCCAAAGCAAAGCCACTACTAATGAGAATACACAGCCCTTTTTCGGAAAACACCTTTTCAAATGCTCTCTAAAATGTCTTTTAAAGCAAAAGAAAATCACTGCAAATGAAAAATAAGCATACAATTGATGCATTATACATCTGTATATTCATTTTTAATCAATTTGCAGTGATTTTCTTTGCTTTAAAATGTATTTTTTTCAATATACCATATATGGTAAAAAGGCGCGATGACGTCATCGTTCCAAAATGACCGCCTCGTTTATGCTCTTTGCAAATTTTCAATAGGTCATATTTCATTTATTTTTCATGGCATTTTGATAATTCTTTCAACTGTTTTAAAGTTTTTCAGAGCCCTTTTAAATAAATTGTGTTTAAAAAAAAGTGCATCAACCCCTTTAAAGGTTTTACCCCAACTTATGGCATGTTCTTTGCGTCGTAACGGGATCGTCAATTTCCTGCAACTTTAACCTGTGTCTACGCCCAACTTGTTTAGCTGGGATGTACTACCAAAGACAGTCCGATGCATTTCAATGTTCCTTTGTTTTATTTTATCTTGCGTTATGGTTTAGTGATATCAATTATGCATATCCTTTTCAGTGTGATATTTTTGTAAGTTTGTTTGCTTATGTTGATGTTTTAAAAAAATATACAAAATCCTGTGCAAATAGCTATTTCACACATTATCAAGTTACATAAGAGACTGACTTATCATTTACGACATCGTGTATACATAGTAATAAATACCAATACTTTACTATTTAAACATTAAGACAGCTGTTTTCACATAAAGCAAATAGTTTGTGAATATGGATGCAGTATAGTCCATATTTACATGCAAGAGTTATCTCCCCTGTTTTCTATGGTCTGGCCCAGGGTGTAACTTCTACGTCACCCCTGTTTGACATCTCGGGACATTGAATTTACAAATAAAATAACTTTTGTCCTTTAGAATCTTAGGAGAATTAAACTAGAAATTTATGGCGTTTCTGTACTTCATATTTCAGACTATAGACAGGGTATGAAATTGCAAGGAGTACAAATAACGCTGACTTTTGAAACGGTGTTAGTATACAGCTGAAGAAATGGTTCTTTAGAATATGTTTAACCTCCCCCCCCCCCCCCTCCTACACCCCCACACCCCCACTCCACCACCGCCATCCCCTACCCTATTTCCTTGTTGATGTTTAATATGATAGCAGACATGTTTATTTGCGTGATAAAGAAAGCTTCCAAGAATTCTAACCAGGCTTGAGATTTTAACAGGTTGTCAACATTCTCACTTTAATATGGAATGGTCATGGAGACTCATTTACGCCATTATAACCTTAAATCTTGAACTATATGTATGGAACTTAATTTGAAACATGACAGAGTTTTCCGGAAGTGACGACACAGATTCCCGGAAGTGCGTTCCAGACAGAGTCAGGACTGAGGTAGCGTTACTGTTATAATAGCCATCCGAGAACAGACTCTTCGAAAACAAATCTGCATTCGTCAATACCCTGTGATTAAATGAATCCATTAGCTAAACGCATAGCGAATGACATAAAAGCAATGATATATTTTATGGCGTAGGTGCGTTTTCATGCAGTTAATTGCCTTCTGCAGTCTGGATAGGAAATATTACATAACTAATAATTACAATAATTATCATCTTAATCAATTATACCATTATAGTTTGCTATTATCCCATGTACATGTTCATATTGACACTTTTATTACACGTTTTTCAAAGGAGGATTAGACGAGCCTAAATTGTGACGTCTTATCTGATCTGATCGGAACAACATATTAAAGGGTCACACGGTAATCTTGATTTTTTTAAAAACTCACGGCGTCCCGTTAGTTTTTCTCGTAACTTGCATTTGTTCAATCATTAATATTAATTGTTAGAATAGTTCAAAGTAAATTGTTTTTTTACTTATTATTGGCTTTTGATAATATTGCACCAATAATATATTTTAAAAATGTGTAGAATAATGAAGGAACTAGAATTCTCAATTTTTTATTTAAATATATGCAAGCAGTTTTAAAGTCACACACACTTGTATTGCATAACATAACACTCAAGATTGCCATGTGTCCCTTTAAAAAGCATAAATTGTTATTTTAAAAAAGCACCCACGGTACAGTCCTCAGTTTAATAATACATGGGAAAAGACAACCTGGTATCAAAATATAATTACCCATCATCATTACAGGAGCTAACCGTACGTTTTACAACTAATGTTAAATTTAATGTTTATGTATATCATGTTTTATGGATATTGTGAGAACAGTCCATGAAAATCGACGTGTTGACACGGTATAGTGATATGTTTCAATGAATGGGGAATTAAAATGATTTACATCCACACTTAATATACTGTAAATCTCACATCGTCTTAATGACATTTACACTTGGAAAACACCTCAAGTGAGAAGGGTATATTTGAATTTTAACTACACGAACATATAGGAAATTCTTTACAATACGATGTTTATGGATGTTAGAGGGTACAGTTTATATTTTTATAGGAAATATGAGCCGGTAAATATGAGGCAAGGTCGAAAGGTTTCTCCTGGGATGACAAAGGACCACCTATAAATGCAAATTCAACCCTGCCAAACGGCGCCAGCTGCTGGTCTTGAGCATACTGAGGAAGCTGCAGACGCAACCTACGTGTGAACAGTAGCAACAATATTAGTTTTGATTTATGGACGTTTCGGTCCCAACCCAGTTCGACCTTAGAGGTTTCGGATCAGTTATATTCAATTTACCTCTTATGATTAATTAAAATCACCTCCAAATATGAGTTTGGTTATCTAGTTATATACTGCTTCGGTTCTGGTGACTAAGGTGAATACATTAAATAGATACTATATATTCCTGGTCGTGGAAAGAACGGATTTTCATGAAGAGATTCGTCAGTTTGTAAAGTTATTTAATTTCGGATTATAATAATGTTTCAATGAAATTATTGTAAATTCATTTGGGCAGATAATTGTAAAAAGCTACCTGAATAACAAGAAACCAAAACAAATATACCAAAATCAACAACAATATTTCTACTAATGTATTTATGGGGTTTAACACGCCGTAGATACCCCGTCCAGTCAATTTACCTTGACACCGACTAACCAGTCCTAGCACTACCCTGAACGACAAACACACAACTAGTACCATTTTTGGTATTACCTACCAGTAGTAGGTGTGACCCGGCCGTTGATCGAACACATGCCCTCCTGTATAGAAGATGAATGCTTTACCACTAAGCTGGACTAATAAACTAATACAATTAGACAAATTAAAAAATAAAATAATACTCTGCATAACAATGTTTAGTTTATTTCAATCTCTCTTCATGGCTGAATTTATACAGATAAGAGCATACAAGTTATAAGTGGAGATATTTGCCTCTTTCAGTGCTAAGGAAATTCTATAATAATAGTTAAGAGGTTATAACATTAAGGACTGATGCCACTAAGCCAATTCCGCGTTAAATTAACAAATGTCTATACAAAATAATAATATTGGTCAAGCAGCGTTGCATGCGGCGAGCAGCTGGTATGTTATTTATCTGATTTTAAATGCTAGTGGACAGTGTATGATCATTTACCGTTTTCAATCAATTCTTCTAACACACGCTTCCCGAATCATCTTTATATATTTTCTCACCAGATTATAATAAAATTCTGAATTGATAGAAACGTTCTTTGATCTTCACGTTGTGTGTATAAACGTTGAGGTGAGCCGTTCACAGTGTCCAGTCCCCAGTATGATAACATCAACGATGAGAGGTTTATGGCCATAAAGTGTTACCTTCAGGTCTACATCTAGCCGTCAAGCTGAGAGTACATGCTCTAGGTCATGACTTGCCCGCCGAAATATCTAATTAATTCTCTCCAAGCGCAACGGTAAATTCCTTCTTTGAAGGTAAACAGACTATTAATAAATGCAGCCATTGGATGTGATATTTCATTGATATCCTAGAATGACCATTAAAAACAATAAAAATGCATCTATCATAAGACGCCGACCTTGCCATAAATCCCGATGCCTTTCCTCGGTATACCAGGTGACTTTCCTGCCTGGAAATAATATTTATCAGAGCCGTTAGGCGAGTAATTAGGAGAAAATATAACATCACCATGGATAAATAAAATAATACACTATTACAGTTAAGTTCATTACTCTTTTATTTAGGTTTACGTTTAGTCAATAATAACTAGGTTTGCACGTCCAATAGGATTTGCAATTGTAATAAATCGACAGTAAAAGCAGATATTTTACCCTTCTCACATAACGTGGAGTCTTCACGCGACACCACCCATACAGCAGTAAATATGATCATATTATTGTTGTAAGCGGCAATCTGATTGGCCATTTTAAAAGCAAAATGTAAAGGTGCACCGACACTTGTGTACACATACACATGTCTAATTATGATGGGTCAAAAAGAAATTTAGGTGCACCTGTACAATTGTAGGTGCACCTACACTTTTATAGGTGCACCTACAATTTTACAGTTGCACCCATAAATCATATAGGTGCACCTATACTTTTTATAGGTGTACCTACATCTATAGTTTTGACCCCGATCGTACGCCATATTCCAGGCAGCCCTTCCAGCTTCCATTGGTGGATGAAGACCCCAGGTGCTCCTCCGTACACTTTTCGTGCAGGCAGGAAGGAGCGGGAGCCTTGGTAGAACCACCGACGTTCCGCAAACAAGGACACTATGAATCAAATTTGGCATGTAAATATGTGTTCCACTGATCTCAGTGAAGTCTCCATTATCATACTTTTTTTGTATAAAGCATATTAAGAAATTGCCTGTTCAGACATGCGGGATCGTGTTGCCTATCATTCCAGAAGCAGTCTCCTCCTATAAGCATCACTTTGAAATACATGTTGTGGTCAAGTCTAGTGGGATGCAAACGTCATTTCCAATCAGAAACAAAATAGTTTTCAATGGAAAACATTAAAACATAATGTATGCTGCATTGATGCCATATGTCAAATTATAAAATTGCGTTTGTTTGTTAACCCGCCAATGGACCTTTGTAAGGCGTTTTCAGCATGCATAGCGACTTTAAATATTTGAAAAATTGTTTCCCATGTAAACCGAAATGTAACACGTTGTTTTACTTGTTTGAGTATCTTAATCAACAAATTAAATATTCTGTTTTAAATAGTCTTTTAAATATTTAAATGTTTTAAATAGACTTGTAGAAACGTGGACTTATCTCATATTAATTATGTACTACAGATAATAGCTATCCCTTGACATTTCGATACGTAAATAGACTTGTAGATGTAGATGTTTATCAATCTAAACAGTCATAACGTACTTCTAAACGTGGACTTATCTCATATTAATTATGTACTACAGATAATAGCTATCCCTTGACATTTCGATACGTAACCTAAACAAACCACATTCCCTTTAAAAGGAATATTTATTACATATTAATAAGCGCGCAATGTTTTCATTGTAAATCAGTCCCTTAGAAAATCGTCAATTCTTTCAAATCGTTTTTCCATCATAGTCAAGTATAAATATATAATACGAGGGGTGTTCGGAAAGTAACGCAACTTGCCAACTCATTTTCTTGTGTGATGTTTTCTTGACGTGCTCTTAATATTTTATTATCTCTGGCTTCTGCCAAGTCGTTCACTAATTATGTGACATTCCTTGCTGTTTTATATTCATATATACATGATCATCGTTGTTTTATACTTATATTGCCTATAAATGTTGCTTAGTTTATTGGTGGGTATAGCCTGGCGTGGATTTCTTTGTTTACACTGTCCCGTTTTATTGGGATGACACTAGAGTAAGAGTGAGGTTTGGCCACTCAGGTTTAATAATCAGGTTTAAAACTACCCAGCGATATTCTTGCCACTGACCGTTCCAAGGCGGTACCCATATGGTCAACCCCTTTATGTTTGTGGTATCGCATACGTTGCTTCTATTTAAGTATTACATTATCGTGTTTATTGTATTGTTTTTATCTTACCTATTCTTCAAGTTATTAAGCATTATAGTACGTAGGTTTTAGGTTTTACAGTTTATTAAATGGTCGTCATAGTAGCATAGCATATGCAATAAAACATTGCATATGATTTTAACAATGCCATTCTAAAAGAATTGTAAGAGACTATGTGAAAATAAATTTCAATTACAACAATAACATAATTATCAAAAATCAAAAATGTAACTTAAAGTCATTGGTCCTAGACCTATTGCACCAGCCGTGTCATTAGACTCACAAACAGCTGAAGCAATACACCAAAACGACCAATCACGAAGGCTTTATTCATTTCACAATATATATCAGAATATTAAATGTTTCGGCCTATACAAAAGTATATATATAGTATGTTAAATTGCTAAAACTGAACAGTTATTGTTAATCGCCGGCATGTATGTGAAAATCTGACGATATTGTTTCCTTTCTATATTATTTTACTAGTGAGAAATATTAATATATATCTTTATCTATATAGAGAATATTATGTCGGTGCCTTTTACTATCAAGTTTATTAGGCGAGGTTTAGAAAACAAGAATGGCGAGGCTCTACCGAGCCATTCTTTGTTTTCGTGCCGAGCCTAATAAACTTGATAGTAAAAGGCACTGACATAATATTCTATTTATCATGTAGATTATCCAAATTTTCTGTATGAATTACTATTATTACCTTTTTCTCAGACGCCACCATGTTGTTGCTTTTTGTTTGTTTTCTGAGGTCGGGCACATTACGTGAATGACGTCAGATAACGTTACGCACAATAAACGCCGAAGGATTCCGTATTGATTTGCTTTAATGGTCAACTTGCCTAATAAAGCAAAATTTATTAGGTCACCCCTTTATTGGGCAGAAAAGTGCACATTTGCATGATAAAAAGATTTAAGTACAACCATTTAAATTTGTTATTTTTGTCATTATTTGAGAGTTGAAAAGGCGCGAATATCGAGGCTCAGTAAGTATTTCATAATACGTTTTTTTATCAATTCAATTACAGTGAATGCAAAATAATTATAATATTATTCCCTTGTTAAAAAAATTAAGAGCGGCATTTGCATTACTTTCTGAACACCCCTCCCCTTGTGTAATGTTTATTTCAAATCCTTCATCCATGTAAGGAAGTACAAATAAGTTACCTGTTGGCATATTTTGTATAAGTAGGGTCATTAGCTGAGGTTTATGTACTTTACTAATTTCAAATTTAGCAAAGGTAAACATAAAAGTTAATTATTTAGACATCAGATACAGATAACCGAGATAAACATTCATATTGCCTCTATGAGAAGACGTGCGACAACGGCGCGCCAAAGCATGACGCTCCCTAGAATGCAAATTGTTCAGCGCAATTATAGCTGAACAGTTGAAGTCAATTTACATAAACGTGCGACGTTTTTTGTAGTTCTGCGTGTGGCGCCAAGAAAATGTGACTTCATAAATAGCATCTTTCACGTACCCGGATGACATAGATCTAAATGATAAACATATGTTGCATTGCTAGCATGTTCAATGTTTAACACTAATCGGGGTGTTTTATGAGTATTTGTAATATTCATTTAAAAAAAAGAAAGACTGAGCAAGCACTGGAAAAACAGTTACTAATTTTCTCGGAAAACGATGTTAAAAAAAGTAGTTTCTGAATGAATTCAAAATTGTAATGCTCCATTAACACAGACCTTAAAGTGTCATAATTGAAAGAAAAAAACACATATTGAATTAATGGCATGCACATTTTCACACCATATGTTTATTTTATATTTTTTTATTATTATTTATAATGAAGGAAAAAAACACATTCATTTGTTAATGTTTAAACATATTTATTTTAATCGATTGCGAAACAAGTTCTTGCAACTTAGATTAATCACTCTCGATGGCTTCCTGGGTAGAACCAGTATTAAGCAATGTGGATTAATTATCTTACTCAAGGATAAATAACGTGAAGGATAAATAACGTGGCCGCGAAGGAGGATCGAACCCACCACCTCTCGATCAGGAGTTCGGCGCTCTACCGCTGCGCTAGACCACGCACTGTGGCCACTCATGCATGTGTTAGAATGCGTATCCATACTAGCATTACTATGCTGAATGCATAATGCATAAGTATAATGCGTAATACATTGCATACGCTTAATATGGTCTGGTTTCGACAAAAATGAAGTCCGTTTATATATTTTACTGATACAATATTAAAAGGACCAAGTTATTCGGAGACTCAAATATTGTGTTCCAGCCGACGTCGTAATTCAAGTTGAAACTCTTACCTAGAACCAGAGTGGCCATTCTCTTTACTTTTCTTATGTGTGTGTGTGTGTGTGTACATATATATACTTGTTGTTTATATATGTGTTGTTAGGCTGCATTCTGTGAATGCTCCACTTCCTGTTTGACTGCATTGCTCTATGTAATATGTTTGCTTAAGTACAACAAAAAGGGACAAATGATACGTGACAATATTAGTAAATATCCAGACAAAGCTGCACAGTTTGTAGCAATATGAATAATACCCTTTGAAACACCGGCGGGCCTGGAATTCACCAACCATTCTTCAAACTGTTCTTAGACTTGAGCTCAAGTACTGAAAATTTGTTCAAAAATATTTTCATGACTTTCAAAGATAAACAATCGTAAGAAGTTGCTATTTATTAGTATGCACCATATGTATACATAGTAGCCTGTTATAAATGTTTATTCTGTAAACTTATAGAAATATGTGTGATTTAAATTTGCATACTTAAGCTCAAGTCTAAGAATATTCTCAAGAATGGTTGGTGAATTCCAGGCAAGGTGTGTGTAGCGACACAGCCAAACAATCGTTATTATGGCGAGTTCTGAACAACTTTGAAAAGGGTGAAAGAATTATCAAAATCGGATGATAAACAAATAATCTGGTCATTTGAGGTTTTGTTGAAACGGATACAGAAGCAGCCATTTTGAGAGCTATGACATCATAGTTCTAAATGACCATATATGGAATATGTATAAATAAATATGAATATTTATTGATTTATAGGGGGCCAAAATGACAGCAACTGTATAAAAATATGTATACTTAATGGCATTATTACTTTAAATGACCAGTACAGGATTTTGTATTCATTTGCAGAAATGTTCTTTGCTTTAAGTAATATTTATTAATATTCTATATATGGTAATTTGGAACTATGACGTCATAGTTAACAAAAATGGCTCCATTTCCGTTTTAGAACAACCTTCAAATGGTCGTATCTTTTTTGTTTATCAATGATTTTGATAATTCTTTCATCTATTTCTAAGTTTTTTCTGAACTCTCAATCTGCTGGCTTTCCACGTGTATGATATTATTTACATTTCCTTATTACGGTTGTTTGTTTGTTATTGTTTCGTGTTGGCCGTATTTGAATACACATCATTTTGTTTCCCTTCGTCGTTGCACATATTTTTGAATGGACTTTGAATTATGGAGAACTAACCAATTTACATTTTCAAAGCATCGTTTGTAGTGAAAAGTATGTTTAGCGCTTTTGTGTTGGGCATAAGACTTTATTAATGTTATGTATCATGACGGCATTACACTTTGTAACGCATGTTGTTGTTAAATTTAAATATCAGCGTTCTCTCATTTAATATCGTCATTGTGTGAAAATACACTAGCGATAGCAAACAAATACGAAACTGAAATTAAAACAACCAGAAAAACAGAACTTGCGCGATTAAAATAACTAGAGAAAAAAATGTTGTGCATGCGTTCGGATGTTCTAAACAAAGGCAAACGATTTTGAGCTTTCTATAGCTCTATTATGATATCCCGAGTACACTATTTACTCACATGTTGTTTGTTATTTCAACAGTTGACAACATTGTGTTTGTAATTACGTTATTGTTGTTAATTGATCTTCTGAAATAGTGCCATTATGATATGATTGTAATATAAGGTGCACAACTAATCGTTGTATTGTTCATTTGAACAGTAAAATAATTCGTTAATTATAAAAATAGACAGCTTGACAAACTAAAATAATGTATAGTTTATGTAACAGGATATGCACGTTTGACGCAATGCTACACAACCGACAAACAACCTTATATTAACAATATAGAAAATATCTTATATGGTCTTATATGTGTTAAAAATGACGTAAAACACTATTCAAACGAAGTTGCGCTGTAAACCTTCGTCGCTCACCGCTGCGGGTTCGAATTTCCACTGGGAGCTCGACTTTTAAGTGAGGAAGTGTCGATTCTTACGGATGGTGGGAGGTGTACAGTATTGGTTCTACCCAGGAAAAGTGGGTGGTCCTCCATCACAAGAAAATCGACCGTCATATATAACGTTACATGTATGTGTTGAAAACGACGTAACAAACATACACAAACAAATGTGTATTAACACTATAGAGAATGTATTAACACTATAGAGAATGTATTAACACTATATAGAGAATGTATTAACACTATAGAGAATGTATTAACACTATATAGAGAATGTATTAACACTATAGAGAATGTATTAACACTATAGAGAATGTATTAACACTATACACTATAGAGAATGTATTAACACTATAGAGAATGTATTAACACTATAGAGAATGTATTAACACTCTAGAGAATGTATTAACACTATAGAGAATGTATTAACACTATATAATGTATTAACACTATAGAGAATGTATTAACACTATAGAGAATGTATTAACACTATAGAGAATGTATTGACACTGTAGAGAATGATACCTAACACTTTCCGACATAGCATGATACCCGTACCCAGTTACATTATACTGACACCGGGCAGACCATTTCTAGCACTATCCTTTATATGCTCTAGTAAGGAAGCGACTTGCATCAGTTTTATAAAGTCTTTCGTATTAAGCTGCTCAAAATTGAACCTACAATCTCTCGCATGCGAGTCGGGTGCTCTATCATAACGCCACCGCCGTGCGGAAGGTCATGGGTTCAATCCCCAGCCGGGTCATAAAATGTATTTATTAAATGTATCATTTCAACCGAAAAAACATATGTGTACTAATGCACTACCATATGTGTACTAATGCACTACCATATGTGTACTAATGCACTACCATTATTAATCCTTATGCATGAAGCTGGTAAGTAGCAGGGCCAATTTACCTATTTATTTCACAGGTACATATAGTTGCATACTGAAAAAAAAACGGTTTTCTATACACTCTTTTCCCTTAACGCGCGAAAAGAACAGGTGAAATTACTCGAATAAGTCTCAAACAGCTATGGTATGAAATATCAACAACATGATCTTCCTTCGATTGAGTCCTATCATACATATTATGTGTTTTGATGAATAACGCCTTAGCTTAGAAAGCCCGCCGCTTTATTTTCCATTTAACCACTACACAATTCTCCAAACTTCTTGTCTTACTGCTGCTAAAGATCGCGTAATACAATATTGCGCTAAAGCTTATGGCAACTCTGCGGTTAATTTATCTTGGTCAATACAAAAAATCTGGAGACGTTTTTGATCTTTGCAATAAGCGTCAAATTTCATCTAAAATAACTTGTGATTTTTTCACACTATATTCAAAAAAAAAAGGAGATCTAAAAATTGAACAGGAAACGTAGCATTGAAGGACGATAGTCAAGCATAAACACACACAGAAACAAATAACAACTTTAAATTTAAAGATGATTAAAGGCAAGATGACATCACAAACACAAAATGGTTGACAACCTTGGAATAGCCGGTGGCAAAAAAAAACGCTGGGGAGTTTAAATCAGGTTCTATGGTGTACCAAACCTCACTCTTACCCTATTGTCATCCAAGTAAACGGGATTGTGTAAATAAAGATATCACCGCCAGGTAATTATCACCGCCAGGTACTAATCTCTAACAACAAAAGCATTGATATGCAATATAAGTAAAACACATAAATGATCATGTATATATAATATAAAAAAGCATAGAAAGCCATAAAGTAAGTACTCAATGACTTGAAAGAAGCCAGAGCAAGAGAACAAACCGTTAAGGGTATAACAAGACACGATTACAGACAAACCGGTCATCGCACAATCAAAGAGGAAAGCATAGTGGCGAACTGTAAATGGGTCAATCACTAAACATGCAGTACGTTGCACAATGAAGGGTCATAACCTCTTTGATAAACTTTTTAACACGTTTAATAAAGATTGTATGAAACTGGTTATGGCCAAGGATCTTACGAAGTTTGTAAATCACATCACCATAGAAGTCAGGTTGTGCTAGTCCTTGTCGCAGAAGAGTTCTTAAATTACTTTTATATTTTAAAAGTAGATCAGGATTACGATAACAAAATTTTGCAAAGGTTTTTCGAATTTTATGGTAACGGTAGCCCTGCTGGAGTAGAACCTTGCCACATAACATTATCAAAGACAATAGCATTGCTCTTATTGAAAATACTTTCGCTAGAGAAAAATCTGCTTGTTCATGATCACTTTCATTCAGACAATATTAAACATGTCAAAATGGGTAAGGACTCTGCTTTACTGTTTGATTGTGCTATGACCGGCCGGATTGTGGACTCAATGGTGACGTCTACATACATCGGTAACGGTAACGTTGTTTTTTGTCTTCAATATTGTCTTGTAGTGCCTTTACTGGTCTATTATCTTGTTGATCTGGCTTCTGTCAAGTCATGTAGTACTTACTTTGTGGCTTTCTATGCGGCTTTATTTTGTATTCATATATACATGATCATGTTTGTGGTATACTTATATTATGTCTTTTAATGCTGCCTATTTTGTTAGAGGATATAACCTGGTGGGGATTTTTTATTTACAAAGTCCCGTTTTATTGAGATGAAAATAGGGTCAGAGTGACGTTGGTTAAAAAAGCATGTTTTTTTTGCCATTATCCCTATTGACAGCCCTTTTATGTTTGTTGTGTGTTGCATTGTGTTGCATACATTGCTTCTATTTTTCCTTGTAATTATCTGTTTGAATGCGTTTGTTTTGGTTGAAGTTTTGGTTGAATATGTTTTGTGAATGCTACTTTTTCTGTTTTATACCTACTTAAATTAGAAGTATATGAGAGTCTAGACGCTTAACTAGTAACGGTATCTATACACACACATTGTTATTAAATTTGATGGGATTTTACGTCATAAGGTAAGTTCATATAGACACATCGACCATAGAGGGAAATCAAGATATCTATCTGACATACCAGATATAGGACTTGACCCAACGCGGGGTCAAAACCTTGCAGCTCTAAAGCAAAAGAACAATACTCACAGAGCTTCCAAAGCATTGACGTATGCTATATGTATATGTGTAAAAAGTCGCCCCGACTACTAATCAGTTATTACTTGCTGGTCCTTTGGGATCACCAAGTCAAATCTTTGTGGTTTTAAAGTAGAATATCGCTTAAGCCGGTGCTGGCGGGCGTGAGATGTGCTGGCGGGCGTGAGGGGTGCTGGCGGGCGTGAGGGGTTGCATATTATAGCTACCTCTCATGAACAGACGCAATAAAACCGGATCTGCTACTTTGCTCTCTTGTTTGTGTTTGTTGCTCCCAAGGGATCTCCTTTTCAGTATTTATTTACATGTTGGCGAATGCCGCATAACTTGTACAATGCTAGGATGAAATACAATGATATAAAGAGACTGATATAAACATATGGCACTATTTAATTGCAGATCTACGGATGAATTACGTGACAAAAAGAAAAACATTCAATTATAAAAAATAAGACGAGCATAGGCCATCACTGTATTAAACTCATAAAACATAATGTTTCTAATAAACATTAAAACAAGATGACAAAGATTGTGTCTTTATACCTGACAGGTGACGAAAGGTGTCCATCTTTTCTTTTGATTGAAAGCACGGCAACAATGTAGCTCTTACCCGAGAACAGTGAGATCAACACAGAGATGACGGTACCGGGGCTCTGGTACACGTTGCCGTCATCGAGATAAGCCAATCAAACAAAGCCCTGTCTTACTGAAGCGTGTAGTCAAATCAGTCCATCAGAAAACCATAACGCTGTCTGTATGAGGTTTAACATTCTTATCGCCGTGTTCTACACGTAGAGCTGGTGAGATAGGCCGCTATCACGAATACTGTGTCTAAATGAAGAGAAACCATAATAACCTCTGATCAAGATTATCCTTGTATAAAGACCCTGAATTTATTTCTATTTCATTTGTTCATTCTTAGTGCTCCTGAATATGTGCGGACTTTACTTCGATTAAAATTCCGTATTTTTGCAACATTTTGCACACAGGTAGTGTTGGGTGACACTTTGCATTATCACTGTACACGTTTCTCAAATATCAACACACGTTGCTCTGGGAAAAACCGGTGTATCCGGAGTGTTTTTGCCATCTAATTATTTGTTATGTTTGTTCATAAATATGTGTGTTTGGATTTAAATTTGCTGTCTAGCACCCTTTTGGAGCCCTTTTGGAAGTATTGTAAAATAGCAGGTAAATATAGATCTCGTTATAGAGTGTATTATCTTAACAACGCCATATTGACGCCGGTAGTTTCTATTGTGATTAAGGTACGGCGTAGACGCAGTACAACACACCGATTTGCTATGTTACATGGTTTAAACTGCGTTATTGGATAACGACGTCATTGGGTGACGTTTTCAACATTTGAAAAAACAACAAAATGGAAATATTTCAGTTTTCGTATGTGTTTCTTTTGATTTGGTTCATATAATAGCAGTTAAATATAAATTCCAAAAATATACGACGATTTTGATCACAAAAAAATCATCTATTAATACATCTTGAAGAAAAAGCTTATTACTCTATAGACATAGTTTAGACTATATTTTCTTATATTCCTATATACATATACTTAACAAAATAACAGGTTATAATGGAGCTAAACAGCATCGCCCAGAGTGCCTATATAAAAGAAAAAACATAAAATGAGAATTTTAGATTTCAATATATGTAACGGTTACTAGTATTTCACCCGATCATGTTTGACATCTTTTGAACAAAATAGAACAAAGTCATCCGCCAGTGTCATTAATTATATTCCAAGAAGAAAAAAATGCTACAATCAGAAGTGCAGGTGTTGTAAACATAAAAAAGTACCTGCAAAACAAAACGTCATCAATTGTGCAGCAGTCATTACTATTACAGATAAACAGAAACCATGCAGGGCAATTAAACGACACATATACACACAAATAACTAACTAAAAGCAATGATGCCAACGCTTATGTTTCTTGTCAAGCTATTGGCAAAAACTAAACAGAAACAATACAAGGGTAATTAAATAACACGTTTATATGCAAGTTATCTATTGAACAAAACTAGACACAGGATGACACGAGTACAGTTTCCTGACCAACAAGTGGCAAAAACTAAACAGAGACAATAAAGTGCAATTAAACAATACGTTTATATGCAAGACATCTACTGCACAGCACTGAACAAATGACGGAAAGGGTACTGTAAGTGGCAAAAACGAAATAATTTACCCAGCCAGTTTCGGATTTCTTCTTCTCACAATTTGATATTGAATTAGGGTCAATCACAAGGGGTCACAGTAATGGGTGAGGTTTTAATACGAAAACTGGTATCAGAAAATAAGTATTAAAAATAGGAAAGCTTAAACCAAATATAATTGTGAGGTTTGTCGCGGCACCTTAGAACGTGATTGAAACCCACAGCGGCCTTTTTGCTACAGACCGTTCCAATGCGGTTACCTTTTTGCCAACAGTTTATGTTTTTGGTTTCATACTTTGCTTCAATGTATCCATGTAATTGCTGCTTGTTTTGAATGCATGTTTTTGGTTAACTTTGTTTTACAAATGCTACATATCCCGTTTGACGTGTATATCTACTTTAAACATTGTAAGCATTATATCAGACCAGCAACCAGCGTACTGTTAGTATCTTATTTGTATGTAACTAATTTAGATAATGGTTTATACCCGTGCATTAATTTTGACCAATTATATGTAAAATCAATTAATTATTGACATTTTTAACTATTTTAATTTTACGAGAAGGGCTGTCTGTCAGCCATATCCTCGTTTCGAGACCTTCTTGCTCATGGTACAGACACAATTAACGAACGCCGCTTTGATCTAACGTAAATATAATTAGCTAAAATAATTGCATCCCCTTTTCACGATGGCTGTTATGAACAACCATTTTGATCTACAAGTTAAGGTAAAATTCCCGTAGGAGTATAACGTATTGTGTCGGTGCGTTCATCATGTTGCAAGGTTAAACAAACGCGGGTCCCGTAGCAGATTCACCAAACAATGCCACCGATAGAGTAGTTATGTTGAGGCAGACAGCTTACTCTGATCAGCTTTTCTCAAATGATTTATTTGTAAATTATAAATAATATTATAGCTAATGTAGAGCGATAAGCAGTTATATAGCGTTTTGATTTAGTGTGATTCAATTATTTGCTCGGAATGAAAGATCGCGCTTAATGATGATTGAAAACTGTCAATTGATGAGCGTAAATTCATTTACGATGCCTGTGCAATATAACTCGATTGTTAACTCACTATTCATAGTTTATTTTCTGAAACTCCATTATCACATTGGGATATTGTTTGTTTACATTTATATTTTATTGGTATAAAATACAATTAATGCTTCGACAGCGGCAGATAAGTTCCGTGTGGTGTATTATCCACTCATTAAAGTGATGATTTTTCAAAACAACTTTTTTTTTATAAATGCACCATCTGTGATGTTGGTTTAAGTATCTGATTTAAAAGTAGATATGAAAGCTGAACAGTAAGTGTAGCATTCAAGGGATTAGTCAACCAAAACAAAGGCATAGAAACAAACAACCACAGGGATAAATAAAAGGCAAGGTATATGATGTGTGTGTGTGTTCTTCTAAGGTTTAAAGACCGTCCGCCAACTAAAACGCCAGGAGAACCCTGGCGTTATGGGCACAATAGAGTCTGGTCTGTGCACGGTATATGATAGCACAAACATAAAATTGCTGAAAATAGGGATTCCGCCTCTGATCAGTCAGTGGTAAAAATGCCACTGGGGTTCAAACCAGGTACTAGGGTGCACCAAACCTCTTTAATCAATTAATTAATGCATGAGCGTAATGGAGGGTCGACGTAGTAGTGAAAGTATTTTTTAAATAAGTTCTAAACCCAGTCATAATTTAAAGTGATTTAAAGTAGAAATAGTATATTTCGCTTCTCATTAATGATCATTTATGGCTTAGGTTTTACAACTTAAAAAAGTTAAATGAACAAATATATACTCATTTTTTAAAAATAATATTTTTAGATTTATAAGCGCATTGCACTTTAAAGCAGTATATACGAAAATATACACTAATATTTATGTAATCCTTCCGAACATTAGATGTATATATTATATGTTAATATATGTCAAGCATATACACAGAGCATAGCCATACATGATACAGTGCTGGGCATTATTGGACACCACGTGACATCAATGGCACGTTTGTCAGACCATGCATGTTTGTGGAAGTAAAAATAGCTCAAAAACTGTTTTATAGAACTTCGCTAATGTTAGTTATACTTGAGTGTGTGATTTATATGTAAAATATGCATTGAAATCATGTGAAAAAATAACACAGTATCCATGTTTCAAAATTAATTAGCTATATTAAAAACTTAAATATTAATAACGAAACTATATCTTTATTATGATATTTGACAATTATGATACTGTGTGTTTGAATTTTGAAATAACGTTCTCAACATTTGTGTAGCTTAGGTATACGCTTAAAACTTGATTTTCAGACAATATTTGTTAAATTAAGGTGTATTGCTAATTGACTACCAATTTTTTTTTCTTTCTTTCTTTGCAATTTTGATGGTTGTTTTTTTTAGTCATAAAATTATGCCGTATTCACGAATGTAATAAAATATTATGTATTTTTAAAGTATTTTTTTAAGTTTAATCTAAAGGCAAAAAGGCAATTGTACATATTAGCTAACACATTTCTGTGTGCATTTGTATAGTTGTAGACCAAAAACAACGTACAAATAGAGAAAAACAAATCAAAGCAAAACTTCACATTTTAAGGCGATTATGTGTAAGAGTAAACGAGAAACACACATATGACACACCATGACATATAATACAGAAGAAACACCAGGGGTCACGTGCCAGCGGTTGCCGCCTTGTAACAGTCACTAGTAAAAGTGCCACTGTGGTGAATACCTCTGGTCGTGTGTGCGAAAAATTGTAAAAAATAGACACGCACAAAACAATTAATTCTAAAAATACATTTTCTTCAAATCTCGACATTTTCCAAATCTCTTATTTCGTTAATCCTTCACTGTTGATATATTGAACAGACTGGCATTTTGAAATACTTTTAACGCTTATCTCCAAAAGATATCAACAAAATGTCAGTAAGTATACAGTAAGCCACACGTACAACTTCATTTGATACGATTGCATAATATATTTTGTCTGTGTCCTTATCTTCAAAATCAACATGTCATAAATCTGTGAATTCTGGTTATTTTCAAATATGAAGGCCAATAGGTTATGTCATATTTTTAATACTCTGTTTATCATCAAACTTTGTTTAAAAAGTCTTCCATATCAGTGACTCCAAGAAACTATATATGCAATGATAAGATTATACTATCTCATGGTTCATTCAAGAAAGGCTTTATAGCAGGATACCGAACATGAAAAGTAGCACCCATATCTTAATTCTACTCTGCACACTAAGTTTTGATTTGATAAAAGTGTCATTTGATGATAAGCTTTCAAATAATGTTTCCTTTTAATACAATATTAGTACAGAAGATATATTCATTTAATTGTTTATTTTAAAACATTTGACATGTTTTTTTATTGATCTACCAACAGAAATGTAGTGGCATTGTACCAAACCAAAATTCATCTGAAAAATGAAAATAAAAATAAAAGTCATACATGGTTAATTCTTTCAAAAAAAAAAGTATTTAAGGTTTGTGAACCATACATTATCCCACCGATTTTAATGTGCATTTATCCCACCGATTTTAATGTGCATACGTTTTTATTGCCTCTAATTAAATGCGATTTTGCTAAGTGACACGACTATTGCCGACAGCCAGCCATCATCGGCCTATATGATTATAAGTATTTTTTATTTACCATTAGTGATTCCGATATCTCGGAAAGGTACGCACGTGAAATTTAAAAAAAAAAATCTTTATTTAATATCCTGTCAGTTTGGAGATTTTTGATGCAGAAATTGATTTTTAATTGCTTTTTATCGATATAATCTTGTTGGGTAAAAGGTATTATAAAATATAAAGTTTTACAAAATATTTATAATAAAACTATATTTCACAGTATTGACGGATTAGAAGCATGGGACTATTCTGGTTGAATGCTAACACTTTTTATAGCATCTTTATATCACTTTATAATGCAGATATGCACTTTTCTGCCAATAAAGGGGTGACCTATTAAATTTTGCTTTACTAGGCAAGTTGACCAATAAAGCAAATCAATGTTTATTGTACGTAAGGTTATCTGACGTCATGCACGTAACATTGCCTGACGTCATAAAACAAACAAAAAACAACAACATGGCGGCAGATCCTCGCCATTCTTCGTTTTCAAAGCCTCGCCTAATAAACTTAATAGTAAAAGTCACTGACATAATATTCTATATATATTGAAATGTCATCAAGGATGCCCAAGCAAGTCGTGTTTCTGAGTCTCAGTTGGCGTAAATGGACAATCCATGTCCTTGTGAACATAGAATAGTACCCCCGCACCCACCACCCTCCCCTTGCATAACTATAAGAGATATGACCAGGTCCAAACAGTTGGATTAAATTTGAGTTTTGTGGCAGGCAACACAATATATTTTTAGGTTTAGGATATAGCATTTTAAAACATTGAATATATTTCATATTTTACTGATCAAATATCCATACATTCAAGGACAGTTGTGCCAAATTTCAATTAGTCTCGGCCAGCTAGACCGTATCATGCATATGTCTTACTTGCAGATATCGGTCTGGGCAGATTAGGCCAATTAAAGCGCCCACTCGCGATTAGCACAATTTATTCGCGCGTTTTTTTCACGCGCATAAAGTCGATGTTTGCGTGACGTCATGTTGTAAATAAACGTACAACGTCAATTGTTGATGCATCAGATACACTTTTTGACGTCACTTGCTGCTTCTCATAAGTTAAAAATAAGAAATTATTATTAAATTAACTTAAAAAGATGTATTTTGAAAGTCTCGTTGAATCTCTCAAAATCTCTCCAAAATCGCCCAAAACGAGAGGGCGATTTTAAACGTCCTATTTTCCACAGGCCCTGGTTCTGGATCCGTGAAGCATAGCGTAACGAAGAAATCAGAAGCGGGCCGGGTGACCGAGGCTAAATTTCAATCAATTCGGTGAGGTACGGGGTGAGGTACGGGGTGAGGTACGGATATCTAAAAATCTGCAATTCTGCAAATAGTAGGTCTTATTAAAACAATAAACTGTTATTGTAGTTAATTATGTTATAAAACAAAATCTAAATAATGCGATACACAGGTGAAATATAATATTATATATAGCAAGTATTAAATAACATAATGTTCTAGTATGATGTCTGGCTTTTGCCAAGCAGTGACTGAATACTTGTTTTGTAGCTTCCTAGGCTGTTGTAGTTTTATATTCATATATACATGGTCATCTTGGCGTTGTACTTGTATTGCCTTAATGCTGCCTAGTTTGTTAGAGGAAATACCTAGCGGTGATTTCTGTATTTACACCGTCCCGTTTTATTGGGATGACAATATGGTAACAGTAACAGTGACGTTTGGTGGACCCTATAACCTGGTTTACATATAGATATAAAAATCGAATAGGAAACGCAGCATTCAAGGACGACAGTCAACCACAAACACACACAGAAACAAAGAACACATTTAAAGATGAATAAAAGGGGGGGGGGGGGGGGGGGAAAGACATCACAAACACAAAAGGGTTGACAATAGGGCTACCGCCCTGGAATGATCAGTGGCAAAAGAAAGAGAAAAAACCATAGCGGCAGTTTTGCCACTGACCAGTGTAAGGTGGTTAACCTATTGTAAATCCATTTATGTTTGTGATCACATACATAGTCTTTTATTTATCCTTCAATCATTGTTTGTTTGGATGCGTATTTTTTGTTGACTGCAGTCCTTAAATGCCTACATTTTTCGTTTTTACATCTACATTTATTGTCTTTATTCCTTGACCAGTGCATTGTCAATATGTGAGCCTGCATGTTTGTAGAGTAGATCTCATACCTTTCCTGGAACATGATGTGTTGATACTTCCTGTGTATTAGCTTATATGTTTTCATGTAAAGTATAAACGACATTTTTGCCACTGACCGTTCCATGGCGGTAGCCTTAGTGTGAACCCTTTTATGTATGTGATGTCATAGCTTGCCTGTTATTCATCTTAACATCTTAATAGGTTATGTTTGATTCAGTGTGTGTTTGTGGTTGACTGTGGTCCTTGAATGCTACATATCCTTTTTGCAGTATTAACCATTATCAATAAGTATAATAATTTTATCATCTTTCGTTTTCTTAGCATTTCTAATAGACAAATACATACTATAGTAGTAAATTACAACTGGCAACTTCAACAAATAAATCAAACTATTCTATAAATCATCTTTCATATCTGTTTACCTGTTTTCTTGAGAGTCTATAACAATCGGCAAATGTTTGATCATTATCGTTATTATTTTAATTTATGACCGCTTAGGAGCCATAAATATCCGATTTTTTCTTTCTTGAATATTGAAACAAGTTCAATAAAACTAGCAACACCTGGTACTAAATAGATAAATCATAAATGTCATTTGATTATTTAGTCATGCTCCAACTGAGTAATGACTTAAAACAACGATTTAAATAAACAAAAATAGAATTACATGAAGCAGATTGACATACTCTTCTTGAATATTTTCCAAACGCAGATGTTAAAGAGATACAGTCAATAAGTAAAAAAAATAACCTTGTAACAAACAAACATAATACATATATTAGCAACCAGGCATTGGCACACACGTTAGACTAGTCTAAAAGCAGACTAGTCTAAAAGCTTTTTAAACGTGTAACCAGACATTTATAAACTTTCTTAAATTGGTTCATCAGAGTTATTTCCTTCATGTTAAGCTTGTGTTATAACCACGCGCATCCAATTTGATTGGAGGGTTACATGTACAATTTAGACAATAAACCGGATGATTCGATACAAACTAAGTAATAGCAGATATACGCATTTAACAAAAGCATTCTAATATGTACATGTATACATGAATATTGTGTTGTGCATATCAGAGCATATAATTTATGTTCCTAAGTATATTGTTGATTAAATGTTTAAGGCCAATACATAAACTATTAAAAACTAATATATATCAGGATGCGTGTTTTATATTATTAAACTTCATTGATAAAGTATGCGTAATTATTATACACTATAGCAACCAATTTCAAACCCAAATAAATACATAGTTGTGACAAACTGTTGCACTTTTGAAATTAATACAAGCAACATTAATGATTTAAATAACAAAAAAAATCTTCCCCAATGTTCTGTATTCCGACACACTTCTTCAAATGCGTTTTTTTCTATAGCATTCCAAACACTTCGGTCCTGTTTTTTAACTGACTTTTTTTTCATACAACAAACAAAAAAAACGTGCACAATACATGATTTCACAGTAGATCAAATTCTAAAACGTATCTTCTTTGGTATTTTGGTTCAATAGAATGTATAGGATCTCGATGACATTTATCCAAAATACCACACGACCTTAATGCCAAGTCTGAATGCAATCACCAACACCTTTGTGACGCAGTTCATTAGACGGCGTGGTAATACTCATTTAATTATATTTTATTCAAAGACACGTTTGAAAGCATTCTGTATGGATATCATACCAACATTTCGTATTTAGCTTATTGTGCTATGCATTTCGGTGCGAATCTATTAAATGCATTATTTATAAACTGTCACCACTTGTACGGAGATGAAAATGATAACACTAACTATCATATCTGGGAAAACAAACCATAGATATAATGTATACAGGTCAGAAAACAAATAAACCCTATTGTGCTTGATTGACAGCTGCCTTATTGATATGTATAATTGTAACTATCAGAAGTAGTTTGAACGACAGAAAAGATTCACCCTCAATGACCGCGTATCTGAGACAAATTACAAAAAGAAAATGGTCCAATATTGCATCAATAAGACCCCAGCGCGGTGTCTTAAAATACAGAGGTGTCGACCGAAATAGAGATCAAATTTCGATATTACATGTTTTAGTGGTTGTATATGTATTAGTTCAAATTTTTTCCAGTATTTGTCCTGGTTACCATTTTTCTAAGCAACCATCTTAGCCGGACAAATAAAAAATAGAACCCTCAGCTAAAATAGTATTGAAACATACAAAACAAAATAGGTATAAAAGTCGAACACAAAATGTAGCATTCATAGCACACTGTCAGTCAAAAACACGCATTTAAAACAAACAAAAACAACAGTTTTAAGTACAAAAGTAAGCAAACAGACATAAAAGGGTTGGCAATAGGCAATAGGCACGAAATGGAACGGCTAGTGGCAAAAATGCGGCTTGGGGTTAAAATCAGGTTCAAGGTCAACAGCAATAAGGACCAATGTGTTCAGTTACTTTCTCTGGGTAGGTTTTTGTTTGATGTTTTGTTCTTGTGTACATTACTTCAGTGATTAGAAGAGCAAGGTTTGCTCCAACAAGGCTATATGTAACGACTATGGACTGTTTGCAAATTACAGTTCCATGATGCTTGTCACTGATGTCAATGACATTCATGGTATGTACGGTTTTGGTGGTACGTGCTTTTTGAGGTTGTACTTGCAATTATGAGGAGTATGTGTTGCAATGTGATATATGCTAAAACAACATATGTGTTATTCCATAATATCCGAATCATTTGACATGAAGATATATAGGAAGGCATATGCAAAATTATCTTAATTGACGTATACGTGTTAAATCAACTTCGTTTTTACTGATAGCAGATATCGCGGAAAACGCAGCCCATATTTTTTTTATTTTTTGACGGCAAAACAATTAATTATAACGAAAAACGTATTAACCTTAGTTAGTAGACACATTCTCCAGAATTGAACACTCATCATTACTTTGTGACATGGTATTTTAAAACACTGATTTATATAACCCAAGATTATTACATTCAATTCCTTCCTGAACGAGTTTTAAATGTTCAATTTGCGTGCATCTATCCAAATAAATCATGCTGTGGAATAATTAGCACCTTGTAGATGTGTCGTGTTTCCGCTGTTTTTCGGATTAGACATGCATGCAATTTGTACATCATATTCTTGATTGTCTAGATGAGACAGATTCTCCAACATCTTGACAAGAGTAACCTATTCACAGATTCAAATAATCTTCGTGACCATAAATTGTGATCTTAACAATTCATGTATTTGTTGTTTCTAAAAAACGCAGTTTTGTTAATTACACCGCTAATGCAGGTATGTCGTCGATGGAAAAGTAGAAATATGTCAGCGATTCAAATGATCGTAATGACATGTACAATTCTAAATAAACCAAAACTACTCCAGAATAATTTGCTTCTTTCATGTTATGGTTATTGACAAAAAGTGTTAATATAAAAAAAAAACGAGCACGAAATTATGTTCTTTTACACTCATCTGTCATTCTTCTATTGTTGTATTGTATCGTCTGGTTTCCTGGGTATCCCGTGAGTAATGGCAAAATAAGACCAACGTGGTTCTTGTCTGTGTAAACTCTATTACAGGCAAATACATGTGCATAGCAGGTAATGTGCAGGTGAGAAGGTTTCTTTGGCCACATCTCCATGTAAATTGGGGATACGTCTGCAATGTTCATTAGAGTATGTTATATTTCCCCTTTGTTTTGTATGTCTTTGGTATCGGCATCTCTTTCACCCAAATCTTTTTGAAAGGCGAGGTTTGGCATATTAAACAATGTTATACAATTGCCTTATTATCATTATAATGTTCTTATAATGCATATGCTACATTCTGCTCTAATTGTTGCCGAATAATTAAAACGTTACCTCGGATCTGTCTAAGACCTCTAAAAGTTACAAAAGTACTTTCTATATTAGGATTAGTTTATCCGTTGCATATTTTACAATCGTAGAGATTTTAGTAACCTGTAATTTACCTCGCTTCTAGCCAGCCTTGGCATCACTCTCATCTTGTGGTTTGCGCTTATTCATTGTATTAGATTTAAATTATGCACGTTTTCACTTATTTCTTGTATACATTTTATTATTTCAAATGGTGTGATTTTCATATAAAAATTCTTGAAAGTGTATTTTTCTTCATTACTACCAGGACATTTTAAGCACATTGTGATAAAAGATCAGCTTTCAAGCTGGACAATGTGGCATTGAAATGCATCCTGATATGTATATATATATACAACAACAAAAACTGAGGAGAACCAAATGGTTGAATTAAGTTGTTTGGAGAGTGTTATAAGGGGAGACAAGTGAGGTGCGTTACTACAACTAGCAACTGATCAGAATACACCAATTACTAAACAATCAGCGGGCAGGGAAAATGTTCCAAGGTAAATTCGGAGCTATTACATAGAATCTCTTAATTTTGATTGGTTGACAAGGTAAACAAACCAAACAAATTTGTTAAAAACTTAAAATTCAACTTTTGAAGAGTACTTTTGAAGGTTAAATCATACATTTGTGCTATGTATTCATACTTTGTGGCATAATAAAAACAAGAAGTATATTTTATATTTTCCTAGTGTTTCTACATGCAAGTAGGTAGGTCAGCACCATCCGACCCAAACAGCTTTTTCAAAACATACTCAAGGTATGGTTTGAGTATGATTTTTTTGATAAAACTAAGATAGATCTTTCACAACAAGTAAGCACAAATATAGCTTCTTATATTAAGGAAATCAGTACAGAGCTTAGAGCTATAATGGACGTCTATGGAAAATAAATTAGTGTAGTATGACCAACTAGCAATAGCACACGCTAATCAACATCTCTACAAAACTTTGTATTTATAGTAGATGCCGTGACATTGGGTACTTAACAAGAGTAACGCCTTGTCGTTAGTTATGCCTGTCAACAAGAATAATAATTCCCTGTAGGTCGAATAATACATGCCCTGAATCATTCCATTAATTGTATCAACGCTATACACATTAGCAATACTGAACAAATGAAATCGAATTTAAATATTTAATATTGTTTGAATATAGAGACGTTAAACAATGCTTATTATCTTTAAAAAAAATAGTTTAAAAATAAACGAAGTTTCCGTTGGAGATATGAAATGAAGTATGTGTAATGCGTGAAATATTTGTAAACATATGTCGAGGTCATTAGAGTTTATTCTCTTACATACAAAATCAAATTCTGAAAATTACAACAGTTCAGTACTTAAGGTTAATATGTCTACTTATACAAAAGGCAATTATTCGGGTTTCTAAACAATAATAGACATTGTGATCGAGATATTTTAAATAAAGAAATGTCAAAAAGTTACCCGTTACATTATTGAAATAAAAATGTACAGTATCCATTTAGCTTTTGGCTAACTATCATGTTTCTTGTTTCTAAAAGGAAGAACATATGCAGGGATCAAAACTGTTAACATTTATTTTGCGTCTGAACGTGTAAGTGTCATCGTTTAATATCATAAACGTACTCAGACGAAAACCTAGGGACGCCATTTCCAAACATTCATATTTTCACCAGCGCCAATTTATCAAGCTATAAGCACAAATTTGCATATTTAGGTGCCACAGAAATAGACTATCAAGGGAGACAAACGCGTCTATGAGACAAACGCGTCTATTCGAGAATAATACAACGGTATCAGACATTCAGTGCGTCCTACTCAATAAAACCGAGTCTGTTACTTTTCTCTCTTGTTTGTTTTTGTTGCTTCCAAGCGATTCTCTGTTCAGTATTGAATGCCATTCACACTAATTGTGTGTTTAGTGCTGTGCGGCGGCTGTAAAATATCGCCGACTACAAATCAGTACAGTTATTATTAACTTGTTCTTTATGATCAACAAGTTCAATATGTGTGGCTTTCACAGCACTGGAGTGTGTGAATTGAATTGAATTGAATTGAATTGAATTGAACTGAATGTTGCTTAACGGCTCATCAACACAGTATAGGTTATTTAGAGCCGCCCCAGAGAGAGGGGAAGGATACATAGGAATCAGGGAACCTGCCCTACTCTTATTATCGAATAGATTCCTATGGTTCTTTAACGTGCTCGGAGGATAGACCGATACACGGGACCGCCCGGTTTACGTCCCCATCCGACGGACGAGGCTAAGGGAAAGTGTCTTGCCACTGGGGTGTGTGAGAGGTGTTGCACCGTATATTACCTCTCATGAACAGACTCAATAAAATCCTAGTCTGCTACTTTTCCCTCTTGTTTGTGTTTGTTGCTTCAAAGGGATCACTTGTCCAGATTATTTGTTTTTCTATTTTTAATTTTAAAAAATATCAAATTGATGGTATTAAAAAAATCAGACATAATGGAAATGTTTTAAATAATATATTCTAAAGAAGCAAACCCAAGCATACAACCAAATTGTTTTATATAATATAAATAAATATAATTTCATTATCAACTTGAATATTTTTGTTTTGTTTCATATTAAAAATAACAAAAGTTTAACCCTTATCCTAAACTTGAATATCGGACGTCGTAATACGAAATCCGCGCTTACAGATTTAATTTTACCATAATTACATTGTTATTTAATAACAAAATGGACTTGGAGGTATAATTTTGATATCATCTGTAAATCTGTTTAAAAGGACGCGTATACTGTAAAACATGCTTGATAAGGAATTTGTTAAAAGGACTTTATCGCTTAAAACCTACCAGCCATCATTAACAAGATAACGAATATTACGCCTTCCATTTGGTGGAAGGACTTGTATTTTATGACTGGCCCACATCATTTACCAAAACACAGACATGCTCTGTGTCCAACACATTGCTTCCGACCTTATCGTTCTATCGTTAGACCGTCTACTATGGAACAATTGAAACTATCTTGGGAGAGAGCCTAATGTAATGTATTAAGATTTATTAAATCGAGAACGATATTAAATAGTGAATATGGGGTATGATTCATTGAGCACACTTCTAATGCAGTTTTATGTGTTTATTAAAATGATTTAGCTTTTGCAATACCGGATGATAATACCGGATGATTTTGAGAAAAGTCAATAAAATGGAAACAACAATTGAAGAATTTCTATCACAATTCGTGAAAGTCTGTTAAACAGACGGTGGGAAATGTTTGCCCTTATCTAAATGTATTACTTAGCCAATGTTGCCATCACATGAACGTGGTACAAATAGATTAGGGTTTATAAAAAGGCTCCCAAATGCATATAAACCATACTAAAATCCCCGCAAACTATTATTTTAAACATGCAAGGACAGAGAGGGAAAGTTGACGTATTCAACAATCTACCCTTGCTGATCATAAATCAGCAGATCTTTATAGCACCAGTTCTCCATACTTTCTATTAACATTATCTTGTACTTTGTTATTTGTTATGTATTCCCTAATGCGTCCGTGATTGTGTATTTCAAAGTAGGGTTTAGGGTTTCACCACTCGCCAGGACACAGTAGATTCTGGACCACGCGTTTAATTGGATTGGATGTCTCATCCGAATGTCTCATCCCATCCGAATGTCTCATCCGAATGACTGGTCAGGACGGAAGTACTTTAAAGGGGTGAGGGGATTGTGGGAGGAGGCCTGACATTGCAAGAACCTTGTAGAAACGACTCTTTAGCGCTTAGTTTTCTTAATGTATAACTTTTGGGGAAACCACTTTTATTTACAGTTATGTGTTTGGTCAGGTGGTTTCGAAGTTGAGTCCATAAAGGAGCAGTAATCAGCTCGCTTATGTCACTATATCCCCATTTTTTACGCTATCAATCTCATGTAACATCTTTTCATCCATCAATGAACGATC
Source organism: Cyrtodaria siliqua (assembly GCA_037043455.1). NCBI lineage: Eukaryota > Metazoa > Mollusca > Bivalvia > Adapedonta > Hiatellidae > Cyrtodaria > Cyrtodaria siliqua. The sequence goes on along the minus strand of JAWPHD010013595.1, from coordinate 495 downwards.
AGATATGTGCACATTTTATTGAAATTTTATAAGATATAAGACTTTATTTTACTGTCAATAACGTTTGTTTCCATTGCTGGAGAAATTGTCGATATAACAAATTCTTTTCACTGTCATCAAACCGGTCGTAAATTCAACAAAACCGATTGAATCCAGGATTTTATCTGATGGTTAGGATGTCGTTATGTGAGTTATATTATAAACCAATGCTGCGATAAGATTGTTAATGTTTTATGTATATTGACATCTACCTTATCTTGGAACCGTGCTTTTATGACTGTATCTCATAAAAACGAATCAAATTAGTTTCACCCAATGTCATAATTAAATACATTTCAGATAGAGTTTCAGGTGTCCTTTTTTATTATTAAATCTGAACAGTAATTATTATTTACAGTGAACGCTGAAGTTGTTACTCGTTTCGATGCAGGCTAAAATCCCTATATTCATTTTAACACAGATTGTTTCAATTTGGTAGCCCGGCTGTCTTTTCTC